>OZ012662.1:0-104589 GCA_963942545.1 Oxycera nigricornis | reverse complement strand
ACTACAGTAGATTATGTAACATCATATGAAAACAAGAGGAAGTAGGCCTGGATTCGTTAAGGATCCGAAAAAGAATTCTACCACTATATGTACAAACCACGAGTCGACCACGGAAACCATTCGCGCAGGCGTTTTCTTTAAGATCGTACATTGAAGTAATTGCATGGCTCACATCACAATACACTGCATTTTAGCTGGCGTATATATATATATATATATATATATATATATATATATATATATATATATATATATATATATATATATATATGCGCGCACATACACCGGAAATTACGCCTCCACGAAACGAAAAACTAGCGATCCAGCAAACTGTATTCCACTGGTTTGACCCTCAGCAATTATTACCGACACCTTGCACCTTTTTTGCTTACGGGGTACTTACTCCACGGGGTCGGGAGATGCACGCGGCTACTCTTCAGATAACGTCTTAACGCGCCCGTTTTTCTCTTGCGACTATTTTCTTTTGCGATCGGTGCGATCACCAACATCACAGTGGGTACAATCAACAGTAAGAAAACAACGCCTTCAAAAGATCGGCCCATATGCTCGCGAAATTCGACTGGACATAAGCGCTGCCAGCTGTACGGAGAATAAAGCAATTTGGCGGAGTCTTTGAAAACTGTTTATTAAGAAATAAAATAGAGGAAAGTATTAATGTGGCATTCGCAAACCTCAATTTAAAATAACAAATGAGTTTCAACCAACGTTAGTGAATAAATCCCCACTAACAAATCTGTTTTATTAGCTTCTCGTCAAACGATACAATTATGCTTTATTTCTACAAAAATTCCAATCAGAATCTAGAACTACTTTCAAAGCCACTACGTTAAATGTATCCAATGTTTCAAGCGAATCATTCTATTATTGTGTTTGTTCGTTTCCAGTAATGCTGAAAAAACAGCCTTCCGGCACGGGCTGAAGATGCTCGAATAGAAAAATATCACGAGCAAACAAGACAGCAAATTACAGATGGTGGAGACAACACCAACTTTAATTTCCACTGTATAAAAATCTAAATCAAATTAAAATATCTCAAAATTGCACAAAAGCGCTTTAAAATATTCAAATGTAAAAATTCAATTTTTGTTATCAATAAATATTTTATTAAAATTGCATACAGTTCTTATCATTTTCACTAACTTCTCTCCTTTTAACAAGTGATAAATAATATGAGAATATAATCATCTTATTCTAGGTTATATCGTATGGTCTTGGTCTTAAAAGGTGGCCCGAGGCATTGGACACCAGAATAAAGATTCTTTCTTTTTTATCTTAATGTAGACAAAATTGGATACTAACCCCAACTCGTCGTTTATTAGTTACTATTTGGAAAGGGACTTGTTATAGTTGTGTGTACTACGCCACTGTTTTTAGAAAGCGCCTGCGTTATGTTGCTTCAATTCTTTTATCGAATCGTTTCCATCCATGTGATGCACATTATGCCCTTTTAGTTCTGTGATTTCGTTGAGAATGAAATATCGTGCCACTTAACCACTAAATATTCTAACCTAATTTGGTCGTCTTGAGATGAGCACTTGTGAAATGTAATTGAAATAGCAGATACGACATTTCAAGACCAACAGCATGTTGATAATATCGTGATAAACAGGCGAACGGGATTCAAAATGAAAGCGGTTAATATTAATTAAACTGTGTGGCTATAATTGACGGCACTCGAAGATACTGTTGCTAGCTTCACCAAACCATTTTCCACGGTTTAAAATCAATATCTCCGTAAGAAAAGTCAATTTATTTGCAGAAGATGTCCTCCATGATAAAGTGTTGTTTCGAACCAGTAGAGCTTCCCGAATTTATCGAAGCGGTTGTGCAAAAATGTACGGATCCAGGATGTGAGTAATTTTACGTACAGGCATGACTTAAGTCTTGAACCATTTTCTTTCCGATGATGTGATACGCGTAAGACATACCAAAAATATCCGATTGAGGCTTGCTCTGTGACAAGTAAGAAGTTAATGAAACCATTACGTGAGAAAAGTCATGCTAATGATTTTTGTCTCAAAAATATAAAAATTATTTTACTTCTTATGCATAACAACGTTGTAGCCGACATCGGTAGTTATAGTTTTTATTCACAACTACAACACAAGACGTGCTTTCAAATTAATTTTGTGTCAAGTGTTGTATCCTTCCTGCTTATCTTGATTTTTAATAAATAATTTAGCAAACACTTTAAACTCTGTTGGATTGTATGTGCACAGCATACATTCTTGGTCTTGCTTAATAAAAGCGGCAATAAATTGATGGAAAAAAGTTTGAATACTATAAAATTACAAAGGAATTTCGGTACGATAGCTTAGTGTAACTGAAAACATTAGCGCATCGGTGAACTTTCGAAAATATTCATTCAGAAACAATATACATATAAATATTTTTGAAATATTATGTAATTTTTTACTTAGCAGTTTGAATATTGTTATTATGAAAAATTACCATTTCCCGCGGAGAATATTAAAACAGCACGACGCTGGTCCAACATGTTGCACGTGGTTGAAGACTACTAAAACGCTTCCGGAGCCGCTGTTTATCTAAATCAACATGCTAAATACGTAAATTTTCTTGCTGCTGCAATCAGGACTGTTTAATATTGTCAAAGTTTGCTCTTTATTTTTAAATGAATCCTACGATTCTAGCCAAAGTTGTATATTTTCTGCTTAACCAGATATTACGTTCAAAAACAAAACAAAAAAGCCGCGAGGTGCGACCCCTCAGGTCCACACGGTCGCCTTGCTTCCCAGTAATATTTCCATAAATAATTAAAATACTAAACACAAAAATAATAAGAAAAATTATACAACTTTATATAATAATAATGAGAGGTACTCATAACAGTTATTGAAATGAGTTAATATTAATTGTATCATCTACGGGAGTGTCCATGATTACGTAAGGCTTTTAATGGATTATTTTAATTGAATATCCACGCGGATCAATCGATAGGTGACAAAGCCTTTTCTACGTAATTTGTTAATTTCATATCGATGCTTAAAAGAAAAAAAGGCGCTAGTGAAAATGAATGCAGTTTTTGTTATTACGCCGACTGAAGAGACTTTGTCGCGTGATGACCATTTTGAATTGTTTCGTTCAAAATTTTCATGGCTACGGCATAAGCATTGAATTTATATTTTTTCATAATTTTACATCAATCAGATTAATGATAATATATTGTAATAAGTCTTGAAAAACATGGAATATGCAGTCAATAATCGGTTTAATTGCCTGTAAAAAATAAAACGTATGACAAAATATGAGGGTTGGTTGGTTGGTTGTAGTGGCAGCCCCCTTTTATCCAAAGGTAGCTCACTTAGGCCACGAGAGGCCCATTGTGATACCACAGAATATATGGGCGGCACTAGAACCTGCGGGTTGACGAGAACCATCCAGATTCTCGAATAAAGCCGGCTATGCAGCCAATGTCCAAATCGGCTGCTTCCGTGAGGTTGTCTAGGAAGGGTGTGCCCAAGGTTTGCATGCGCTTCCTGGACAGCGCCGGACATTCACACAGAAAGTGTTTAATGGTTTCTTCCTCTTCCTCTGATCTGCAACTTCGGCAGAAATCATTGAAAGGGACACCCAGTCTTTCTGCGTGTCTGCCGATCAAACAGTGTCCCGTTAGTACGGAAACGACGGAACTCAGGGTGTCGCGGCTTATGTTGAGGAGCCGCTTGGTGCGTTTGGAGCACAGTGCGTGCCAAGTTTGCCTGGTTGTGCTACAGGTTTCTTCGAGCAGCCAGGCCCTATTCGCAGCCTCCACGTAGTGCTGCTTAAATCCTAGCTTTATGGAAGCTAGAGGTTGGCCGACTTCGGGGTTAAGTGTATATTCCTGAAGCTCGGTGCCAGCTCTCGCTAAGGCATCTGCTTTGCAGTTTCCAGGTATATCACTATGCCCCGGTACCCAACAAAGAATCACTTCACAGTGAAGCGACAACACGTTCAGTTGTGAGCGGCATTCCATCGCAATTTTAGATGAAGTATACACGCTGGATAATGATTGGATGGCAGCTTGACTGTCAGAAAAGATGTTTAAATTTCTTGTGGAAATTTTCTGACTTCTCAGCCAGTCAACTGCCTTATAAATCGCAATGACCTCTGCCTGAAACACGCTGCAGTGGTCTGGTAATCGGAAGGATAGTTTCAGGCCTAGCTGTTCTGAGAACACGCCACAGCCAACTCTTCCCTCCATTTTTGATCCATCGGTGTAGATGTCGACCGATTCCTGTATCCCATCTCTTTCTGTGGTCCAGTCCTCCCTATTCGGGATGACTGTCCTGAAACCATGGTGAAAACAGGGAATCGGAGATGCAAGGTCCACTTTCCCTGACTTTGGCCCATCCCTCCGTAGTATTGTGGAGTGACCAAAGTTATCCTCATGCCATAGTCGCAGAGCTTTTAATCGAACAGCAGTGCACTTGGCCTGCTGTCTCGTAAGTAGCTCTGTCGGAAGCCAATTTAATAGCATAAATAATGCCTTTGTCGGGGTAGTCCGTAGAGCCCCGGTGATTGCAATAGCCGCACTCCTTCTGACCTTGTTCAGCAGGTTTACATTTGATGCTTTCGCCATAGCAGGCCACCAAATAACTGCGCCATACAGAAGGATTGGTTCCACTATCGCCGTATAGAGCCATGATACAATTTTGGGTTTTAATCCCCACCTTTTCCCAATAGCTCGTTTGCAGCAGTAGATTGCACATGCAGCCTTGCGTGCTCTTTCTGCTGTGTTCGCTTTCCATGCGAGTTTAGAGTCCAGAATTAGACCTAAATATTTGACCTGATGAGATAGGTTGAGACTTATCTCCTCAAGCTTAGGTGGGACAAATCGTGGAATTTTATACCTTCTTGTGAAGAGCATAAATTCCGTCTTTTGCGGGTTGATCTTTAGACCACACTCTTTGCTCCATTTGGTAAGAATACCTAGGGCAAAGTTTAGTCTTTCCGATAGGGTGTTAACAAATTTTCCCGATATTGCTATTGCAACATCGTCGGCATAAGCTACGACTTTGCAGCCAGTCGCTTCTATTTTTGACAGGAGTTCATCCACCACTAGGTTCCATAGAAGGGGTGATAGCACCCCACCTTGTGGTGTGCCTCTGCAAACCCTCCTTCGTAAGGTACTGTTTCCTAGCGTGGAGTTGATGTTCCTGCTGCTAAGCAGTTGACCGATGAACCCTATAAGGTTGTCATCGGCATTGCTTTCCCCGAGTGCTTTGCCAATAGCCTTATGGCTGATATTGTTGAAAGCCCCTTCGATGTCTATAAAAACTGCTTGCGTGTATTCCTTAACGCTTAGCGATTTTTCGATATAGCTGGTGAGCGAGTGAAGAGCTGTTTCAACCGATCTCCCTTTTGTGTATGCGTGCTGCGCATTAGAGAGTGGTTTCAGAATAGCTCTCAGATGGATCTCTATCAGTCGCTCCAGAGTTTTTAGCAGAAAGGAGGTGAGACTGATAGGTCTGTAATCCTTAGGTGAGGAGTGGGATGTTTTACCCGCTTTAGGTATGAAAACTATTTTTGCTTCTCTCCACTGCTGTGGAATGTAAGCCATCCGTACACATGCTTTGAAAATGGCGTTCAGCCATGGCAGTGCTATATTGATACCCTGCTGGATCTCAATAGGTGAGATGTTATCCATGCCAGGGGATTTAAAGGGTTGAAATGAACTGATTGCCCAGCGTAGGAGCCTGTCATTTACAGGCACAGTAGTTGGCATGCAATCCGAGAGCGTGTGTGGATCCGCTTTATCAGCCACATCATCACTGCCCGGGAAGTGCGTATCCACGAGAACAGACAGAGTCTCGGAGCTGGATTTCGTCCAGACTCCATTTGCGTCCTTAACGGACCCTAGAAATGAGGGGGAGCTCGTCATGACTTTACGCAGGCGACTGACATCTTTGGAGTGTTCTATTTCTGCACAGAAGCTTCTCCAAGAGGTGCGTTTAGCCTTTCTGATAGAGGATTTGAACTCCTTCAGTTTTGTTTTATAAGAAGACCAGTCGTTAGTTTCTTTAGCTCGGTTGAAGGACTTCCTACATTCCTTCCGCAGCTCCGCAATGTCACTATTCCACCATGGGGGCTTGTACTTCCCTCTAGGTTTCGTTGGACTACATGCAGACCTTGCTGCGTCATTGAAGGCCAATGTAAGGGTCCCAACGGCTTTCTCAAGACCGGGTGTGTCTGCAATCTCTGGAGGTCCGCCTTCTAGCGCGGACTCAAATACCGATTGGTATTTGACCCAATCCATCCTCCTTTTGTTAATGAAGGTTGGATTTGTCGGAGGGTCAGATGCCAGATCGAACTTTATGTATAGGTGATCGGAGAACGAGCACTCTTGTGATACGTGCCATCCCTTGATAGCTTGGTTCAAGTGCTCGTTCGTCAGAGTGATATCCAGAACCTCTCTACGGCTTGCCGTAATGAAGGTAGGATCCTCACCTTTATTAGCTAGGGCTAAGTCATGCAATAAAATGAATTCAAATAGTGACTCACCCCGTTTATTCGTGTCGGTGCTACCCCAGATGCGATGATGAGCATTGGCGTCCGCTCCGACTATTAAAGGGATGCCTCTTGCAGTGGCTTCCCTTGTAAGCCTCTGCAGGCTAGTTGGAGGTGGCAGAACATCATGCGCCATGTAGCAGGAGACAGCCCAAAGGGGTTTGGACTGTCTTTCCACTGCTATCGCAACGGTGTCCTGGTCACTGAAATTATACAAGGTTAAAAACTTCAAGCCTTCCTTTACAATTATGCAAGCTCTCGGTTTACCTGCTGTGTTGAAGGATACTATGTTATATCCTTTCAAGTTGAGCCCGCAAACCCGGTTTCCAACAACCCAAGGTTCCTGGGCTAGTATTAGCTCCTCTCCTTTTTGGGCCAGGTGGAGGAGCAGTGCGGCGGATGCTGCCTTGGAGTGCTGGAGGTTAATCGGTTTAATTGCCTGTAAAAAATAAAACGTATGACAAAATATGAGGGAGAAAGTAATTAAAATTTTACGAACACTACATAACTAAACTACTAAAAACTACAATTTTTTATTTGACGAAAGTCTTGAAAAGCATATGATCTTGCGAAGTATTGACTTTAAAACATTTTACCATTCAAAGCGTTGCAAATCGCATGCAAAGTTGATGGATTTTTTTAAATCTAAGAGGTTTTCTTATGAAAATAAAAAATTGTTCTGTCGAAACTGTTGAAAATCTGCTCAAGTTATGCAAATATTAATAAGCTTTGATTGGCATTACAACAATGTCTTTAGAATATGAATCAGGTAATATCATTCGTATGGACCCCTCTTTACATGGTGACTTTTAATGATTTTTTATTTTTTATTCATGAAAAAAAAATTATTGTTGTTTTCCAAAAACTGTTTCTAGGATATGAATTTTATAAACATGATATGCTGTGTTATGCATATCAGGTTAACAATTTTTTTATGAAAAAGCTCTTATATTTTGCACTTATTAAATTAAAAAACGGCTCGAACTTTTTGACAGAATCATACAAATACGCGTCGATTGGCACCTTAACGGCGCGAATTCTATATTTTATTTGCGAGATCAAGTACTCGAAGATACTGTTGCTAGCTTCACCAAACCATTTTTCACGGTTTAAAATCAATATCTCCGTAAGAAAAGTCAATTTATTTGCAGAAGATGTCCTCCATGATAAAGTGTTGTTTCGAACCAGTAGAGCTTCCCGAATTTATCGAAGCGGTTGTGCAAAAATGTACGGATCCAGGATGTGAGTAATTTTACGTACAGGCATGACTTAAGTCTTGAACCATTTTCTTTCCGATGATGTGATACGCGTAAGACATACCAAAAATATCCGATTGAGGCTTGCTCTGTGACAAGTAAGAAGTTAATGAAACCATTACGTGAGAAAAGTCATGCTAATGATTTTTGTCTCAAAAATATAAAAATTATTTTACTTCTTATGCATAACAACGTTGTAGCCGACATCGGTAGTTATAGTTTTTATTCACAACTACAACACAAGACGTGCTTTCAAATTAATTTTGTGTCAAGTGTTGTATCCTTCCTGCTTATCTTGATTTTTAATAAATAATTTAGCAAACACTTTAAACTCTGTTGGATTGTATGTGCACAGCATACATTCTTGGTCTTGCTTAATAAAAGCGGCAATAAATTGATGGAAAAAAGTTTGAATACTATAAAATTACAAAGGAATTTCGGTACGATAGCTTAGTGTAACTGAAAACATTAGCGCATCGGTGAACTTTCGAAAATATTCATTCAGAAACAATATACATATAAATATTTTTGAAATATTATGTAATTTTTTACTTAGCAGTTTGAATATTGTTATTATGAAAAATTACCATTTCCCGCGGAGAATATTAAAACAGCACGACGCTGGTCCAACATGTTGCACGTGGTTGAAGACTACTAAAACGCTTCCGGAGCCGCTGTTTATCTAAATCAACATGCTAAATACGTAAATTTTCTTGCTGCTGCAATCAGGACTGTTTAATATTGTCAAAGTTTGCTCTTTATTTTTAAATGAATCCTACGATTCTAGCCAAAGTTGTATATTTTCTGCTTAACCAGATATTACGTTCAAAAACAAAACAAAAAAGCCGCGAGGTGCGACCCCTCAGGTCCACACGGTCGCCTTGCTTCCCAGTAATATTTCCATAAATAATTAAAATACTAAACACAAAAATAATAAGAAAAATTATACAACTTTATATAATAATAATGAGAGGTACTCATAACAGTTATTGAAATGAGTTAATATTAATTGTATCATCTACGGGAGTGTCCATGATTACGTAAGGCTTTTAATGGATTATTTTAATTGAATATCCACGCGGATCAATCGATAGGTGACAAAGCCTTTTCTACGTAATTTGTTAATTTCATATCGATGCTTAAAAGAAAAAAAGGCGCTAGTGAAAATGAATGCAGTTTTTGTTATTACGCCGACTGAAGAGACTTTGTCGCGTGATGACCATTTTGAATTGTTTCGTTCAAAATTCTCATGGCTACGGCATAAGCATTGAATTTATATTTTTTCATAATTTTACATCAATCAGATTAATGATAATATATTGTAATAAGTCTTGAAAAACATGGAATATGCAGTCAATAATCGGTTTAATTGCCTGTAAAAAATAAAACGTATGACAAAATATGAGGGAGAAAGTAATTAAAATTTTACGAACACTACATAACTAAACTACTAAAAACTACAATTTTTTATTTGACGAAAGTCTTGAAAAGCATATGATCTTGCGAAGTATTGACTTTAAAACATTTTACCATTCAAAGCGTTGCAAATCGCATGCAAAGTTGATGGATTTTTTTAAATCTAAGAGGTTTTCTTATGAAAATAAAAAATTGTTCTGTCGAAACTGTTGAAAATCTGCTCAAGTTATGCAAATATTAATAAGCTTTGATTGGCATTACAACAATGTCTTTAGAATATGAATCAGGTAATATCATTCGTATGGACCCCTCTTTACATGGTGACTTTTAATGATTTTTTATTTTTTATTCATGAAAAAAAAATTATTGTTGTTTTCCAAAAACTGTTTCTAGGATATGAATTTTATAAACATGATATGCTGTGTTATGCATATCAGGTTAACAATTTTTTTATGAAAAAGCTCTTATATTTTGCACTTATTAAATTAAAAAACGGCTCGAACTTTTTGACAGAATCATACAAATACGCGTCGATTGGCACCTTAATGGCGCGAATTCTATATTTTATTTGCGAGATCAAGTACACGACAGACTTGACCTTGAAGAGATCAAAAAAAGCCCCCGGACCGAAGTTTCCCAACAACTAATCAGCTCTTGCAAAGACGCTTCGATTGACACCTCAACGAAGTCGATACGACTTTATCTGCTCTTCGTTAGATTTTCAACTGCAGTAATTATCTTTCACAATTTATTTCATCATATAACTCAGGAAGTACCATATTACTTTCTTATACAACACTTAATATAGTTATACAATTCAACGAAATATCACTATAATATTTTTTTATTATTTAATCCATTGTCCCAAAGCTAAGCAACCACAAAAAATTAATAATTTTGAATAGCGGTCGTGTAGTATGTGTTTTATGTACTTAACCAGAAAGCAACGTCAGATTTTTTGGAAAATAACTGTTTTCTCGAGCGACATGAAAAACACACGCTGTGCTCAGAGAAAAACGATTAACAGCGACTCGATAGCAATGCAGTAGCCCTTAGAATTGCTATTTAGAGCGCGTGCTGTCACTTTTCGTTGATGCGCGAGATTTTGGCAGATGTCAGTGGTGCTGTCAGGTCGACTCTAAACGGCGTGGTTCACATTCGTATCCTTTCGAAATTTCTTCGTCCTTTAGTCTAAATCAAGTAAGCTCGAGTGAGGTCTGAGATGTCGATTTTCCTAGGCTGTTGCGGATGTTGCTCGGCCCTGCGCCCTCGTTACAAGAGGCTGGTAGACAACATCTTCCCGGTCAATCCCGAAGATGGCTTGGTCAAATCAAACATGGAAAAGCTGACTTTCTACTCGCTAAGCTCGCCAGAGAAGCTAGACCGAATAGGAGAGTATCTGTATCAGAAAGCAACGAAGGACATCAATCGCAGGCGCTACAAGTAAGTGCTCCTGATGTATTGTCAGACCAGCTTCGGGCAAAATAAAAATAAATCAACCATAAATATTAGATGCTGTTAATTTTTCTTGAAATTTTTGAATTTTTGGTTCGAAAAAGTAGAATGTATCTGAATTTCATTATTCTTTTAAGTTTAATTTCATTGAAATGAAAATATTTGTTGTTTGAGAAAATTTACAACTAGACATGGTTCAATATACATATAAAATGTAGTAAAAAAATGAATTCGAAAGTAAATAAGAATTTACAACAACTTTTGAAAATAACTTAACATTGACTATAATAAAAAATTGTTGTTTTCTAAGTTCCAAAAAAAATAAGAAAGAAATTTCCCACAAACAACAATGATTTCTAAGTAATCGTATACTTTATACTAGTATACTAATTTCTTGTGTGTTTCAGACTTGTGGAAATAGCGATGGAGGCGATGGATTTACTTTTGATGGCTTGTCATGCACAGACCCTTAACCTGTTCGTAGAGTCCTTCTTGCGAATGGTGCAAAAGCTGCTCGAGGACTCAAACCCGCACCTTCAGATTATGGCAACAAATTCGGTAAAAACATAAATGAAGTGTCTTCCACGTGAATGTATGCGTAACGATAAGATGTATGTGTTCACCGAGTGTAGCGTAGTAAAAACGAGGGAGAATAGAGAATGGCATGTCGAAAAGTCCTTTGGCGGCAGTTGTGAAATAATTGGTGAGCTTGAAGCACATTTCAATGATTCAAGCTAAACCGAACCCGATTAAGCCGAGGCGATGAGGAAATTTTGTCGGATCGACTCGAAACATCTTCATGTATACTCGGATTGAGAGATCGACTTGTGTGTGTAGTGGTAACGTTTGCCAAACGAATTGTTTTGTTTTCTTTGTTGCTGTAGAAGAAAGATAAGCAATGGAGAAGAGGAATATATGGAGGTCCGTGAAACAAAGTTGTTAGTTTAAGTGTTTAAAGCCAAGAATTTTCACTTGTGAAAAATGTACACCTATGGACGTGCACCTAAATACACACAATTCGATCCAACTTCGAGCGGGCTTAGCAAAAATGTCCAAACCCACCATAGTTTATGAGAAAATTGCTTGCAGTTTCAATTTAATTTGATTCGATAGGTTTTTCTTGTTAACGTAATAAAACATCCAGAGAAGTATATTGATGCTTGTCTGGAAGATTGGTATAATAGTTGTTTTCCATTGAAACACAAATATTTACATGCGTCAAGGGGCAAAACAACTACATAATATATCATAGCACTGTAGAAAATTGCGCTATCATACGCAAAAAACGCATTCTTAAGGAAAGTCAAGTAGCAAATAGTTAATATAAATAAAAAAGCGGTCTACGTTAAGGATGTGTTCATCTGTTAAATACATGCGCTCGACTGCTCGGAGCACAATAAATAGCCGTCGATAAGTTAACGTCATTTGGATAAGGGAACAGAGGCCATTTCATTTGTTTTTCCATAAAATTATCAAGTGAACTAATATTCCTCATTTCACACTGTTAAATTACATTTTATTGTCATTATTGTTTCACAGCTACCACCCAAGTATCTCTTAGCACTTGTTCTTTATTTCGTCACACTCGGCCAGCGCATACATTTAATTCTATGTTACACTAATATGCACGCTGGGCTTATTAATAAGCACATACCCATGGTGTCGGGCGAATAGAAGAAACATTGAAAGACATGCTTGAATTTTTTCCCTGCTAACAGTTTGTAAAGTTTGCCAACATTGAAGAAGATACACCCTCATACCACCGAAGATACGATTTCTTCATTTCAAAGTTCTCGTCAATGTGTCACGGCAATCACGAAAGTGCCGAGCTTCGTGATAGCATCCGGTTGGCCGGAATCAAAGGTCTGCAAGGTGTGATTCGGAAGACAGTGTCTGATGATTTAGTCGAGAACATATGGGACCGTCAACACATGGAAAAAATTGTTCCATCGCTACTGTTCAACATGCAGGTATTAACCATGCCTTTGGCATTTATAGTATAACCACATGCATATTTTAGAATGGGCCGTTGACTTTAGCGGAAGACGCAGCACCTGCTTCTCCACCTGTGTTGGCAGAGGCAGTACTCCGTGAGCTTGTAAGTCGAGCATCATTTGGACACATTCGATCCGTACTCAAACCGCTTCTGACGTTAGTTTGATATTCTGTTAAAAAATTTAATCATAAATATTGACCACTTCAGCCATTTAGATCGTCATGAGCTGTGGGTTCCGAATCAGTTTGCAATTCATACTTTCCGAATCGTAATGATTTCCATTCAACCGCAATACTCTTACACTGTCGTTGAAACGCTTATGCAACACCTTGATTCTAACATCAAATCCTCGCCATATACCCGAACGTCCCTGGCAGTAGTTTTGTCAAAAATTATCGCCATAGCGGCAGGGGAGAGTGTGGGGCCGTCTGCTTTAGATATTATCAACAACTTACTTACTCATTTGCGGACAAGCGTTAGTGCAACAAAAGAAATTTCGCCAGAAGAATCACAATATCAAGAGGCCCTTATCAACGCCCTTGGAGAATTTGCCAACCATCATCCAGACTATCAGAAAATAGAGATCATGTTGTTCATCATGAATACAGTTCCCGATCAGTCCAAGAAAGGGAAAAGCGATCAAATGCTACAAAATATATTATTGAAATGCTTACTCAAAGTTGGTACTCAGTACAGGACTGCTTCGTTCGAAAAAGCCTTTCCAGCTTCGTTTCTTCAACCACTATTAAAGATGGCCCGGGCACCGCACGTCCCAACAAGGATAATTGTAATGAAAATCTTTCAGGCGTTGCTTGATCGTCATCAAAACCAGGCGATGTTATCGAACGTGACCGTTAAAAACTATGCTGCTCTCTCTCTTGAAAGCCCATCTAGATCGGATATAATCTTCACCCATAAATATGGGGCAAATATAATGCAGGCGCTAATTGAAGGAATGGTATTGTCAGATCGTTTAGACGCTCTAGTTTCTAGTTATAATACAGCTGCGCTGATGATTGTGGAAATGGCTTGCGGTGATACTGTTCAAGAATTTATATTATTTATTTTAGGGTAACTGAATCAATTACACAAAATGGTATATTGTCAAACTCACACAATTCAATCAAATGACAGAATTCAAGAGCTCGCAACTTCTAACAACGATATCGGATCCTGCCACAAGTGCAGCTTGAACTCGATAGCTATAAGCCTTTCGATGCTACTGGGCCGTGTAACGGGAATCAACAGTTTAATTGAGTACACTCAGAAATTAATTGAAGCAAGAAAAGATGAAGCACCTTACTTTCTACCGCCACTCATTGAGAGCAAAAAGGCAGTGCAAAAGATCAGCACTAATTTGCCTCACCTAGCAATTGACAAAGTGGCACTAGCCGAGTGCCTTCAGACTGCAGGAATGGATGGCAGTCGAGTGCAAACTGGGAATCCATATTCCTTGAACTCAGAAGATAATCCAGCACATCGAACTTCGTGGGTTGAAGTCTGTAAGTATCACGCTATACAGAAAGCAGACTTAACATTAAGAGGATCAATCCATGAGACAATTTTTCTGGTGTTTTCAGCTTCAATGCCGAGCAGACCAAGTGCAACAGATCTGGCTTATACGGACGCAGATAGCGTAAATAGTTCTCCGGGTGTCTTAAAGGTATTTTCGGAATTTGCAATAACTAACCAAGTCAAAAAAACACGTCCAATTTCCTATACTTGGCACACTAAGTAATAAATATATAGTATAATAATGTTGACCAGTTCTATTTTGGATTTTAAAGGACAGTAATGACTAACTTGAATAAAGTTGAAGCCATCACAACAATTTGAGTTTAATAGTCATTTTTCTTGTTTGCTGAATTTTTGACTTAGTCAGCTTCATATATAAACCAACGATACATAAATTTGTGTATGTGCACTACTTTGTAACGTACATTTTACAATTTAGAAATCACTTGTCCCAGAATTGAATTTTGATGCTATGAAGAGAGCGCTTGCAGAGCCCACGGAAACAGTAAAAAGAGAAATGCAGGAAAAACAGATGCAAATATTACGAACATTTCGAGAAAGTAATTTTGACGACTTGGTACGCAGGACAGAGCCGAAGGTATTAAGAAATAGTGGCCAAAATTATTTTTAATTTTCTTTGGTCGTTGCAGCACGAGATAATACAAACGCGATTAAACGAGGTGTTCAATTCCTTAGCTACAGAGCGACAAATTGCGCAAACAGACATGAAACACGCTGCTAACCAAAAACCTGTATATGAAAACAACTTTCCAGAGCTGTTTTACTACTAATTGCACTAATTTTGAATAACAAATCAGAAAAATATGTTGTTGACAGGTCATTTAAAAGTAATTGTATTTATTGTGTACATAATTAACCTGGAATATAATGGTCTACTAACATGTTTTTTTAATATTTCATTGAACTCAACATATGTATGACAGTAACAGTGTAAGGTAGCCTATTTAAGTCGTTATTGGTGCGAATAATCGAAAGGCTAAAACTATTGCTTATATCCTGTTTTACATTCGTCACATGTTTCCTGCGCCAAGATTTATTTCTGTACAACTGAACAAAAGACTACTGTCCTTTAAATTCTGGTGAGCGAACAATCCGATAAATTTAACTCGATGTCTTATGTCGACTCTCATTTCTCAGTAAATGTATTTTATAACGCGCAGCTTCCATTTCTTCAAATACTTGGTAGCATTCAATAGTTCCATTGCTCTAATCTGCCTCGGTTGCTCGATAGAACGATGTAAACATCGCAAAATTTTGTTCAGAACTTTATTGCGACTTTTGTAAACGTACCTGGCACGTTTTGCTCTATTGATATATGTTTGCCTACCGTTTTTTGGCATCGCTTTCCACCGGTGTCCTGCAACAGTTAGTGCTTGAGTGGAACGTAATTGTGGAAGGCTTTGCCTGACTTCTACCGAGAAATTTACAAATGGATTTCGGGATATGTTTGTTCGCTGTGAATTTGCTGACGCGAAATCACATGAAATCTCCATGAATATTATGCCGTTTTAAAATCTTTTGCTGCAGCACTTGACGTTGCGTTTATTTTTCGTATGTCCTAAAGCCTACTTATTCATATAAATTTGACCCGTTGTTTTCATTGTTCGGTTGTGGACCTATTTGTCAAAAAAGGTCCTCACAATCATTTTATCCTGCCACGAATGGTACCAAATTCAAACCCCTTGATTTTGATACCACTTGTAATTTTGGCCATTATCAGGCTCAAACGCACGTCTTATTCTTTGGAAGGTGGTTTAGAGAAAATCATGAGAAAATCGAATTGACAATTGATGTTTTCATTGACGATAGATGTCACTGCTTAATTTTTTTTGAATTCACCAAACTTTTTGACAAAAAAAGTGATAAGAAATATAGCGCATCCAACAAGAATTAGTCCACTACAAAAATAAATATTTGGAATACGATTGAATGTAGAAAACTTCAAATTGGCTTTCACTAATATTTCCTGTGGGGTTTGAAAAGAATAATGTTTTTTTTGTTATAATCTTCAATCAATCAAACAATTTTGATTGTTTGCTGCAGGTCTCGCACTTACTTCTCTGCCTCAAGGGCACTCATCTTACAAAATTCATATGCTTCGTGAAGCTATTTTAAATAATTATGCATCCATGACTGTTGAACATATAGTATGTGCTTTAAGATGCTTAGCAATACATGAATCATAAACGCATTTTTCGTGGTAGTGTAAATGAACTATTGAATACGTACTTTGTTTCATTCCAAGATGCATACAGGGCGTAGGGGAAGTCAAAGTACAATAAGAGCCTTCCGCATTAAACGCTACTGTAGGTGCTTATGTGATGCTACAAGCAAGTGGCGAAATTTTATGCTTTCTCTAGGATATAAAGTAAAATTTTGTGATGTTTGTTTTGGACATCGCATAGATCATAGAATAGATAATAAGTAGCATGGATACTAGAGGCGACCTTGTCATCATAGAGCATTAAAGATTTACCGGAGGACTTGCAACCGAATCAAAAGATTGTCTTCAGAAGCATTCCCCCATTTCTTTAAAAAGATGTACATTTGAAGCTAAAAATTAATACGAAATATAAGTATGTGCTCTTCAAGAAACATACAAATGAGCAGCCTTGTTAAACAATAAAGATAGCCACACTTTAAAGGTCATTTGTAAGGATGTTTTTCAATTTTAGGTGCCCATTATATTAGAATAATAGCCTATTAGATCGTCACAATTATCTACTGCAAGAATGAAATGAACGATCGTTAGAAATTATTAGACATAAAAACTATAAAATTGTTTGAAAATATCGTTTTCTTGTATCCGCTTAAATGTCGATCCTGCGATAGCCCACAAAACGCTATTCACTAAACGCTACTCACGTCTTCACTGTTCAAAATCATTGAATCACTGCAGTAATGCATTTACTCATCCATGGATACATCCAATATACCAACAGATTATTTGTGGTATGAGATGATACAAGTATTTTTCGAGTTTGTTAATAAAAATATTTAGAGAAGCAGCCTCTAGAGAGAATTAAAACTTATGTTGGATCAATGTGTCTTAAACGTTGTTACTTTCGTATCAAATAAAGAGCCTCTAATTTTCACCTTCCTTACACAAAGAATTTGCATTCAAACATCCAAATATGTCCATACTTCTTGTTTTTAAGCGTTACGCTTGCTATGGCTTGTGCTATGATACAAGCGTCAGATATTCCTTTTTAACTATACGGAAAACGTAGGGAAGTTGCTATTGAAAAAGTATATTCTGTGTAAACAAGCGAAAGATTATCAAGGAGCATACGTAGGATATGTTGGTCATAATTTTGAAGTATTTACAACTATGGTTTAGCTTGATTTTGCTCAGATATGACAATTTTGGCGCAAAATTCAAACATGATCTGTTGTCCTGCGTTGTTTAATTTCCTGCTTCTTGAATTGTAGACTTAACATCCACACTTAAGTTCCTTGCAAGGTGCTACTACCCAAACAAAAAAAAACGATTATTAATTAAGTAAAACTACAATCGTTTGCGTTTATTTTCAGTCATCAAGGCATATTCTTCTATGTATAATAAAGCAGTACAATTAAACATAAATTTTACATTTTAATTTCTCCAAACTATGGCAGGGTGTTATAATAAAATTTTGCAACATTTTCGTTTTCAATATATGTAAATGCTTACCCATAGTCAAATAGTTTCAGGCATTACATTTCATTTAGAATTTATTTTCACATCAAAATAGCACAAAGTAATGCTTTTAAGCATTTTAACTTACGTATGTATTTAAAGTTTACGAATTGGATCAATATCATTTTCGTGCCTTTGACAATAGCTTCCACACAATGCTGCCGTTTATAGTTGAAAATAATAGATACAAACTCGGCACGCAAATTTATTGCATTGCCCCAGCTCACATTATTATTCTTGAATTTCCATTACAAATATTACATAAATGTTTATGTATATACATCAAAAACAATTAGAATAGTTAATTCATATTGTATACAAAAAGGCTCTCTTTGCC
The DNA here is from genome assembly GCA_963942545.1 of Oxycera nigricornis. Taxonomy (NCBI): domain Eukaryota; kingdom Metazoa; phylum Arthropoda; class Insecta; order Diptera; family Stratiomyidae; genus Oxycera; species Oxycera nigricornis. The sequence continues at coordinate 86,386 of OZ012662.1, read as the reverse complement.
TAAAATTTGCATAGTATACATGCTTACATAGTTCAATGAGGATTATATTTAACAACAACGAACACTATTCAACAAAGTGCTTTACCAATATGCATGTAAAAATGTGTTTTATTCTATTAGGTTAAAATTTAATTTGCTATGCCTATAATTCAGTCTTATCGGATGAACACAAAAACTAAGATATATTGGTGTTCCATTTTCTGCTGGCAGACTTGTGGTTTCCAATTTCCCCGATTGTAGCTTCCATAACGGATGATCAAACCATGTTTTATAGTTGGAAATAAGATAAAAAAAACTATACCGCGAGCCAATTAAAGCAAGCATCTATGGAATTTGAAATTTAGCGCAAGCACGGCTCTTCATGTTTTTCCCAAGATGCGCTTTGTACGCAATAAAACTATGCTACTTTCAATCAATAAGTAATCTCTCTCACTGTTGCCTCAATACTAAGTAAAGAATCTCACAATTAGTTTTACTCTACGTTCTTGGGATGAAACTTAAAACGAGAATACTTGCAATGAGGCAGAGCAATTGCGTCTTTTTTATCTTAATGGCAACACAAATCCACCAGTATATGAAACCAATATTCAAACACAACATTTTTCCGCTAACTAAACCTGAGTAAGACGTACACACATTTTCTTTGATCAATGTGTGAAACTGCGGAGAAGTTAAATATACATTTCAAATACATGTAAAACATTCGAAAAATGTAAATATTTTAAGATAATGTCAGTCTTATTCGTTATTAGTAATTTAACTTAATTTTAACAATAATAAGAGCTATTTTAAATTATTTGAGGATTATAATTTCTAGCTGATTCTTTTTGTTCAGAAGTCAATTTTTAAAAACTAATAAATCTTATGTGAAATGCTTATTTATGGCATTGTCGGAGAAAAAATTAGATAGGTATTTTGTCTTTATTTACGCGGAATCATCACCATCGTACCGTATAAGAAATTTCATACATTAGTCCCTTCGAATTCCAGCATATATGGCATTCATGATTTAATCGTTTCAAAATGCCTCAAGTTTCGGTAATGTGAGCTCATTCAACTTCTATATGAAACAGTTGATTTAATTTCTTTCAACATACATATGTACATGCATCTTTAAATACTACGTTGCTTTGTGATTTTAGGCACACGGTGATTTCAACATTTCTATATCTTACAATTAACCATTAAACTACCCAAAATATACCCACAACTTGTGTTAACATTTCATGTGTATTTCTTCCATTGAAAAATATGAGGTATAATGCCAAAAATGTGATAGCATCATCTATCCTAGTTTAATGTGTAAGTTTTAATATGTAAACACGCAGTAGAACAGTGTCATAAAATAGCTTAGCGTAGCAATAAAAAAAGGCACTTCTCGTATGTACTTTTCCACTTTGAATCAGTTTATGCAGTAGAAACGACATAGTGCGCTAATATTTTCAGTTATATTCTTTACATCAAATGACACTACAACTTACGTTTGTCGCTTCACTTCTGCATTGACCTTTACTGGATCTCAGACTAGAGCCAGGTGTTCCAAAATATAGTACTCTTGAAAATATGAATTAATCATGATCTTATCGTTTTGCACACAAAGAAGTGTTTCATAACCGAAGGAGACAAAGGAATGCCCTGTGTGAAAGACTGGGGAAAGAAATTAACAAGCAGTTTAGACAAATGCTTGCAATTCATGCATTTCACATAAAAAATAAGTCATCCACTTTTTTGGTTCCTACGATTAGCGCTAGAGTCGCAAATCCAGATTGCTTATGAATGTGACTCGAATCCTGAACACATTTCGAAATAAATCCTTACATTCATCGGATTAACTTTTCTCAGTTCATATAAATTTAGATATTTAAAATCAATTTTACTATATAATTCGAATTTTAACATACTCAGACAAAAGTTTCCTTTGCCATATTACAACATCCTATCAAACACAAACATTACATCAAAGGCACGTTTTCATGTCTTCGACCGTTTTAATGTATCTTATTATTAATCGCCACGAAAATTTCATCGGAATCATCCATAGGAATTATTTTGTGTTTTTATTTATTATTTCATAATAATTGATACTTTCGAGCTAGAAAATACTTTAAGATAATTCAATTTTGAATACATTGTTTTCACGTCAATAAATATGAGGCAAATTGTGCATATTGTTTCAAATGCCAGTATAATGTTAACGGGATCAACAGGAGTGTCCTTAATAGAACTTAGTATTGCAACAATCCGGAATCGAAGTAACTGATTTCCTTTAAAAGGTTGAATTCTATGAGTTTACAATCAAACAAGGTATGAGAAAGATTTGAATTGCCCATTTTAAAACTGGATGTGTTTTAAGACTAAAATTACGCATTGATTCAGTATTGAATTTGCCGTCTTTTAATTTACTCCGCTTTAACAGCACTTATGTTTAGAGCTATACTACACTGTACACATTATCACTTCATTCTTATAAAAATAAAAAAATGACTTAAATCGTATAGCGATTGAAATGTTGATTTTGCAACTTATTCTCAGTTCTAAATAAACGCTCCAAATAATTTCATTACTACATTATAATGTGTTGAAATCTTCGATACTAAGCTTAAGCCAATACGAGGTTTATTATTAGAGTTTTTCCAAATTTTTATACGCGATATGAGCATCATGATCCTGATTACTGATATAACCAAACAGAAAGATGATTACAGCGGCATTGTCAGTTATAAATGTATGCTTGTTTAGTTTTGAGTTTCGACGTTGTACTATTTACTTTTATTGCACTATCAGGTTCGGTTCACGAATTATTGCTATTATGCATTAAAATCATTCACATTGAATTTTTCAGGAACATTTTACCTTTACCTATCTACGAGTCATTATAATCTCCTGTTACTTCTTCCAATGGAGGGTCTCGTTTCATTTCTTGCGAGTAGTCGTCACCGCCGTTTGATGGCAATTTCGTCATGGGCGGAACAATTACACCTGCTTGCGTTTGGTGATGTTTCCAGAGTTGATTTCGTTGCTCTTGCTGTTGAAGGTACGTATGTGAAATAATAGGAGTTGATGAAGGAGGCGATTGGTTGTCCTTTCGACCCCCGACAGACAAATCTTCAACCTGATCATCGTCCACTTCCTCATTTAGCTCTCGTTCTCGCGTTTCTATTGGACTTAGCTGGCTTGGAATATATTTCATGGGACTGGGCGATCGAGCCGTACCATTCGCTCCTGGGCTAGTTGAAATGCCATTAGCTGCCGCGTGAGCTGCTGCTGCAAGTGCCATTGCGTGCAACGCCTCTCTTCCAGCTATCTCACCACCTCTCGATTCAAATGCTTGTTGCAAAAATGCGGGATCAAGGAGGGCAGCTGCTGGATGTGGGATTGTCGCTGACAGTTGGCGCTCGCGATCGCTTTCCCGTTCACTAGACTCGTGGATATGCTGAAGGATTTGCTCGTTAGGCCCGTAGGTATGCGCTCGGGCCCCTAGACTAAATCGAAACCCACTCTGACCACCACTATTGCTTGGACTTCGCTTGATAGTTCGATTTGTAGGACGAGCTGTTGTGATGCCCAGCTTTTTCACTTTATCATAAAGAGTACGAGACGGAACTCCATACTTTCGAGATGCTTGCAAAGCGCTCATTCCATTTCGAACACATTCAATGGCCGAAAGAATATCGCTTCTCGTATATTGTTTGTAACGCTTCCATTCGGGTTTTTGCTGTTGCTGCGGAACATATGACGCTAAATTCGATTCACTGCCATAGTTAGAGGGAAGATCTAGGCAATCATCTTCAAATGACTTGTCGGTATAGGGCGAATGTGCCTCCTGATATTTGTTCGCCTTCTGGAAAGGATAATGCTTAGTTATTTTTAAATCACTTCGATTATTATAAGTTCAATTACTCACTTTTTCTGAGTTAAAGTCAGCCCCATTACAGCTATCTGTTTGTAGCTGTTCCGGGCGACACTCCTGTTTGATCGGTGGACAAACCAATGGCATCGGTTGCGACGAATCTGCAGCATGTTGTTGTGCTAAAACGTTACGCAATATTGGTGTGTCGCGGGTCATCAACATGTTGGTCATTGAAGAAATTTTCTTCCTTTTTAACGGGTTCATATCTGATCCCGCTTCGTAAACAGAATTCAACATTGCTGCCGCAGCTACGCTAGGCACTGACGACGGTAGATGCGGTGTTATTGGCCACGGCGTTGAATATTGTCGATCCGAAGTAGACGGGCCAGGGCTTTTGGAATACATGTTACAATAAGGTGGTTTGTAGCTGTACAGTGGTGAAGACCCACAATTTTGAGCTGATATCACGCTCGTTGATGTGGTTGTAATAGCAGGAGACAATTGCTGCTGATCAATTGATTCTTTTGTGGGGGTTGTTGGCTCTTGCATTGGCTGTGGACTCATTTCTTCAATTTTGTTGAACTTCTCCTTCAAGTCTGCCATATCGAATAAACCCTTAACTTCCAGTTGCTCCGCTATTTTCATAATTTTTGGAATTTGACTTTGTGTAACATTCACTTCACCGGTATACATGTATTCCAACAGTGCACGCATTTCAAAAGCTTGAACGCCCGGAATGAGAATACTACAATGGTCCATTGGCACATCTTGCAAAATGCTTTGAAAATATGGTGAATTAGCGGCCAGTACTACCCGATGAGCCTTAAATTGAATTTGATCCTCCACGACCAAAGTACAGTCTACATAGCTTTCCATTTTTATTAGAGCATCTAGGATTTCCACTAAATTAGCTTTGTGATTGTTCCATCGTAGACAGTACGTTTGTGCGTCGCTACTCCCCATCTTGTTGTATTATTATCAACTGATTTCGCTTATACTTTTGAAAAACGTAAGAGCTTTCACAAAAACCCTAAAATTTAAATTGAATCGACTATTAATAAATACAGGTTTTCAGGTCCTTACAAGATCAAGTTTGTTTTCAGATAAATCTTCCAAGAAAAGCATCAGATCAAAATTTAACTTTATAATTCAATTTCATCAAATGACAAATCATCAGTATTGTTAAAACGATAAATACTTGTCCTAAAGATAGTAAAATCGTTATACGACTTCCATCTGTTCTTTTTAATGGATTTTCATTAAATGAAGTCGGGGTCCCACATATAATAATTTCTAAATGTGATTCTTAAAAATACTTTCTTAACTTTTTTGCTTGACGTAAAAGTTGCCTATTTTTCCCGCGGGTCGATCGGTTAAAATTCACTCTCATTACCCAAATTCCATGTCTTTCCACAATATTCCAAGCATATAAAGTCAGTTCTCCCAAATGCATAGTGTTTCATATTATCTCACTTCATTTTCAACTTTGGTTCCATTTAAAGACTGTATACAACAGGCGACTGTAGGGAAGTAGCGGAGGCTTTCGTTTTGTAAACTTTAAATTTCTCTTTTTAAAATTCACGAAAACAATAGATATAAGAAAGCACATTGAAAGCAAGACTACTTGAATTATAGACAGAGAACTACTACTTTTAAAAACGTACGTACGTATGAGCGTGTTCATTTCTGTCTAGAATGATATCTCACGAAAACAAAAACGTATCGACTTCGTCGAGGTGTCAATCAAAAGTGTTAGTAATGGGCTGAGCTGATTAGATTTTGGAAAGATTTGGTTTGACAGGTTTTTCGACACATCCAACGTCATTTTTGTCACGCTCGATATCTCATGAAAAAAAACGTGATATTAACATTCTTGATGTGTCAATCGAAGGGTAATAACATTTTCATTAAATTTCATAAAGCTGCTTTCTATTTTAGTCAAAAATATCGCAGTTAAGATTTCTAATCTCATTTGTATTGTGGGCAACGAATGTTTTAAAAAATCAGATGCTTCATACAGTTTTTAGTAAGTAAACATAAAAGCAGTGCAAAAAACAGAAACGGAAATTGAATTTTCTGGCGAAACGAGCTTACCTGCTAATATCATGGAATTGGAAACACCTCTGCAATTTTTCAAGTACTTGTTTACTGATTATATGTTTCAGCATATAACACAAGAAACCCTGAGATATGCAACTGAAAAGTGTCCTGAAAAGCCAATGAGAGTTCAAGAGCGGATCCAGCATTTGACTCAGGGGGGTCACTGCCTTGAAAATCACAATAAAAGAAGACAATATTGCAAAAAAATCGTAAAAATCACTAGTTTACCTAGGCTCGAGGGGGGGAGGGGGTCATGACCCCCATGACCCCTCGCTGTATCCGCCCTTGTGAGAGTTACAAGTAACGAAATCAAACAATTTATTGGCATATGTTTGATGATGTCCATTGTTCAGCTGCCTGCTACCAGAGACTATTCGAGTTCAATGTTGGGGCACCCTAAAATAAATACAGTAATGTCCTGTAACCGCTTTGAAGAGATAAAAAGTTGTATACATTTCAACGACAATTCTACCCAAGTTCCCAAAGGTCAATCTGGCTATGATCCTATCCATAAACTGAGGCCACTTCTCAACCAAGAAAAAGTTTTACCATCGTATATTTTTTCACCTCATAGACATGATAACTGTCAATGCTTGGCTTTTTATAGACGCAGAAATGCTGATGCAGATGCATGGCTACCCCTATGTGATTTCAAGGTAGCTGAAGACCTAACCATGGTCAATAAACCCAGTACAAGTGGCAAACGTGGACGGCCTTTTAATCTTCTAGAAAATGCAATTCAAGGAAAGAAAGCTAGAGCAGGTACCGCAATAATGCCATCTCAGGATCTACGTTTAGACCAAATGGACCACTTACCTATCTGGACATCCCGGCAGCGCTGTAAACTATAGTCGAGTCAATTGGGAGTTTGACCGTGCATTTTCAAAAGGCAGATTTTTTTTATTGCAATGCGTGGGGAATGGTATAATTAGCTTAAGATCCACAAGAAAGTTGTTTATGGCAAACTTGCTTACAATATAATTTTTAGCAAGTCGTCCATACATAACTTTTGCGTGGTGTCAATAATAAAAAAAAAACAATCCAAAAACCGTACTCAAAAAAGGGGAAAAACTTTCGGACGCCACAACTTTTTTAATTTCACGTTTAACGCGAAACACGTTGGGAAACTTTTCTAAGATAATTTTTTTTTTGGTTGTTCCAATCACTGCACATTTACGGGAGTTATTTCATCCCAAAGGGGAGAAAGTCGCGTGAAAAACCTGTTTTTAGGCCAAATAATCGGCTTTTGATGGCGAACCCCCTGTTGCGAAACTCACGGAGCATTTCGGAAGGCAACCGGACTTTTGGCGCAATGTGTAGTATGTCTTACTGTGAGCTTAAATCCAAGTTTCTGGGGTCGCAGCCCCAATCCTCTGGGCTCCATCTTGGAAACAAAAAATAGTGGGACGGCCCCATATCTTGTAAAGCACCGCTCCCACAAAAAAGTTTAATATCACAAACTTGTGTGAAATTCAATTTGCAGTAAGTTGTGGATACATCATTTTCACGTGCCGTCAATATTAAAAGAGTTACACGCCAAAAACGACGTTGAAAAAAGGGGATCATTTTTCGCGCGCCACAACTTCTTGGTTTCCCCTATTACCGCGAAATTCGTTCGAAAATAACTTTTAGACAGTTTTATCACCAAACGTTTGCTTGTTTCGATCATTGTACCATGTCGGGAGTTATTGTGTCTCGAAGGGGGACAGACAAGTCATAGGAAAAAAGCATTTTAGGACCAGATAAACAGGTGATAAAATGCTTTTTTTACGCATTGCAATAAAAAAATTCTGCCTTTTGAAAATGCACGGTTTACGCCCAAATTATGACGCTTTGACTGTACTACTACCAGACTGTAGCGGTCGATCCCACATCGAATGTAGGAAATCTAAAGTTCACTTGTGCTTGAATCACAAGAGAAATTGTTTTCTGCTTTTTCATACACTAAAGTCAAAATAAGTAAAATTATTTGTAATTTGTTCATAATGTGCCATATATGAACCAGAGTAGAAAACCCTTATAATCTTATCTTTTTTGGAATATATTAAAATTTCCAAAAATACGTGTTCTATTATTTATTTTTTCACACGACATATATTTTTTACTAAAAAATAAAAAAAATATGCGGTAAGGGGTTAAAAACCTTTTAAACTACAATTCTATATTAATAATATGTGATATATTTAAATTTTTATAACATATATTAAAAATTATGCTAATCGCACAAACCTTAAATTGAAACAGACTCATCATTGTTGATGAAAGGTCAAAAATACTCATCGATTTGAAGTACTAAAAAATATTCAAGACTAAATGTACCAAAAATTAGCTATTCGTAAATGTTTCCTAAACAGTGAGCGTTATTGCTCACTGTTTACCAGCATTTTGGATCAGGCAAAGCTCGCGAAAAAAGAGTTTTAAAATATATACTTATATACATAATATATACTTAAGTACATATATAGGTACGTCGAATTTTTAAAGCCGGTAGGTTTTCTTAAAATTTCGCTCCGTCTGAAGAACTGATACTTGCAACATGATTGCAAAACACTGCTAATTTCAACGAAAATTGTAATTCGCAACAGTTCCTTTGTTTTTTTAAAGGGTAACATAGTATCTATATTTATCGTTAGTTATGATCTATCTCCGGTGTCCGTACATCTGCATAGACATGATGTGGAGCACTTAATAATTTTACAGGGTCATTCAGTGAGCGGTGATGTTTACTATATTACTCTCGAATATAAAACGGTCTTTGGGTTAGTTTCATTATTAAGTAAAAGTTCTCCAATAAGTTCAACTTTCGCATGTGAGTTTTACCAGATTAACTAACAAATTATGTTCTTCAGGCTTAAAAGAGGAAGAAAAAACATGAAAGTAATTATTTTTCAATACCACCGCTTTTTGTAGACAGTAACCCAGATTTCGGAATATTGTAGCTTGTGCCGTCAGATGGAAGTGAGAAATTATTTTTTTAAATTACAGGAAATAGATGAGATTGTCAATCAATGGTATAAAGATACGAGGGCAAACGTCGATGGTATGCAAACCAACTCTAAAATTTTCAAAGCTGGTAAATGTAGAAAGATTCGAGGCGAATGTAAGCTGGATTTAGCGCTGGACAATGCGAGAGTATACACATGTTATCCTTCCAGGAAACTCATTTCAACTAATGTCAAGTGCAAGCAGATCTAAATGATACACTTAATATCAACGTCACAAGCTATGATAGTTGAACACAAGTTTGATCATGGTTTGACTGCTACTTAGGCTGCCGCAAGTAGCTCTGACGGAGAAAAAACTGCTGGCACCGTACGTACGTCCATTTTATTTCAGCCTTGAACGGCTTGAGAACTTGAAAGATCGACATTATTTGCCTACATTATCTATAAACACATTTTTATCTGGCGTGCCGTTTTCGAAATGATGGATTTTCGGCTTTGAGTTCTATAGAATCTGCAAACAGTATTTGAATTTATTAGTACAATGATTCCAGAAAACGAAAGTGGTAGATTCATGAAATGGACATGTCACTGGAATGAATTCAGAATTCATGTGAAACAATGGTGAAGGTGACCAAGGAAATTCAGAAGTTAGGACTAGTCTGCCTATTTATAATGATAAATAATCTAACGAAAAATATATCGTATAGGAAACTGAAACCAGTGTTTAATTTATAGAAGAGAAGTTAATCAGGAGGCTTAGCAACCTAAAGCATATGTTCACCATTACTTACTAGAGTGCAATGCGGGCTATGAAGTTCACCATCAAAATATTATGAGTTTACAAATAAACTTGTTTTCGATTAAGCACCCGATTGCCGCTGTTGTGAACATACTAAAAACTGCAGTTTTTAAACTACGATTAAGGATTTAAATATTATATTTATCGGTGTTCCAGTTTATTGCACAAATGTTGCATTTTCGAAACATCGGTTAAAATCATAACACAGATATACCGTCTGTCACAAAGTATAACTCGTCTTATAAGTTTTACAACAACGTTCAATTTTCTTGCGCCAAAAATAATATAGAAACATAAATTTAAAGTTTATTGCATATGTTTGAAAGCTCAATAAAAAATATACAAAGCTTATGGTGAAAATTACTCGAAGCAAAATTAAAGTCATGAAAACGGACTCACAAATATTAACTCACTAACTGAAGTATGATGAATGAATGGTTTTTGAAATAATAGTTCGTAGCATATTCTTTCAACTTAATATTGGTCTGCATTCTATTAACCATCGATTGCAATAGTCTTTTTGTCACTTCAGAGTTTATTTAATCTTATTCTCTTGAATGCGGCTTTTTAACTGCTGTTTGATAGAAATTTTGTTTCTGCTGATCGAATGCTTCAGATGCGTCCATAATTTCTCTTTTGAATTCATATCTGCGGGCTGTGTTGGCATTTTGAGTTGCCTAGGTACCGTAGTACAGGATCCCATCAATACGTGCATGCTTGGGACCATTATCCTGCGGAGACATATATCTGCTCAAACACAGTTTAGTGGCACTGGCCTTTCAATTTTCTTTTAATATGTTTCAGACTCTTTTATCCATAATAATGTCAATAAAATGTACTCCTTCTGCGGACATGCAGCTCCAGGCCATCACGGACCTAACATCATATTTCATAGTTGATTGTAAGTTTTTTCATTCATCTTGTTCACCTGGCTTTCTCATTATGCGCTTTCTTCGACATGCCTCGATTAATTCAATTTTTTCTCATAACTAAATAAAACGTCTGCATGCTTCTTTGCCTATGCTCACCTTTTTCCCTTATTGACTTTATTCACCCATGGTTTCCTGCTTACAATGAGATCATTGAACCCGGACTTCCTTATGGATCGTCGAATCGTCTCAACACCTTAGTCTCTATCAATCACATTATCCCTTTATCGCGAACTTTAACCGTCGAAATTTTCAGATTTTCCTCTACGCGTCTCTACAGGCGTCATTCTGCGGTTTCCTTCAAAAATTTTGGTCACCCTGTCCACGGTTATTTGTTGGTGTTCCTCTTTTTTTTATTACGTTTTTCACTTTGCTTTGTGGCATCTCGAGCTCCCTGCCTATTTTCCGCAGTGAATATTCCTTTTTGAAAAAGATATCACTAAAAAAATTCTCCAAGGGTCGTTTATTTTTAAATTTTTAACAATATGAACGACCACGTTGAAGTACTGGCGACTTCTAAAGTCGTCAGTACTACTCAATTATAACAAGCATTCTGTTGCATATGTTCCAATTTTTTTTTGTTTCTTTCAGAGAAAACACGTAGGAGCCAATACTTTTGTGCGGCCCATTTCACACCTTTTACGATACTTGCGAGAATCCTTTTTATAACCAACGTGGAATTTGCTGGGAAATAAAAATCATGTAATCTACATAATATTTGTAGGAAATGTTTTGCCTCGGAACACGGATAAAATTCCAAAAAAAAGATATTGACCAGCGTGTGCGAAGTGAGTCTATGCTTTTGTGATTAACTGTACATATCCCATCCATTGCCCGTCCAAACGTGTTGCATTTATCCGCTTACGGAATTCATATTGTTGCCTAAATCTATAAACAAACGTTTGTCCACACAGATGCGAATTACTACCCATCAAGCAAACTTCCTTCATACTAAAATATCACTTACTTCCATGTCCTTTGCAAGAATACATACAGGAATGTGAGCATTTCCTAAGGATAATTGATTGCATTCCCAACTAACATTGTTCTACAGCAACCAAGAGCTAATGTGCCAATAAGAAAACATGTACAATCTGCTTTCTTTGCCGATCTTCTATTATTTTTTCAGCTGATAACATCCAAGCACTGAGAAGAACCGCCCGTATTACTTCTTCTTACCGGAAATGCCACATTTCGTGATTCGCGATTGTCCTGTATTTATGCCGAAATAGCCGCGGTGCTGTTCACTCATACACACTGCTTATTGACGTCAGTTTTGTTTGCTCCAAGGAAACTCAAATTTGAAACGATAGCACTAAAAATTCGTCATCAACTTGACGATTGAGACAAACAGCCGAGCTTTTCTTCAATTTTAGCGTAGAGAAGCACTAGTAACAACGCATTTGCGAGCTCTTGCTGAACACGAATTATTACAACCGGAGCGAGATGCCTAAACACCGCTGCCGGAGGACTCACTCTTAGTTTCTTTGAAAACAATTGATAAACAACAGGCTCGGAAGCTTTCCTGGCTGCTATCTCCCCACTTGCTAGCAAACTTTGCCAAACTTTGCTGGTGGGTCATGTTGAAAAAAAGCATTAGCTCCAGCCGTTCGGAAGGTGAGTCATTAAACTTCTAAGTCTCATGGCTATTGTTTCTGAGAAGAAGTCAGCGACGCAGCTTTCGTAAGATACATAGATGTTTACGCTTTTCGTTGTTCGACATGGCAAATGCAATCTAACTAAGCTGGGCGAATCAGGAAGGCCACCTGATTCGTAGATGGTTCAGGCAAGGTATTCGGACAAGATGCCTTGCCTACATACCTTGCGGTTCAGGTACATGCATACAGGCTGGGACAAAAGGACTTGTACTAATACACCAATTTTAGCATAGGACTTTCCTGTTTGCCAAGCTGAACTATAATTTCCCGAACTTCTACACTTAATGGTATTCTCTTGGCACTCATTATTTACTCACTCTAAAAATTTACTTTCCTTGATCATTTACTCAACTCAAATGACAAATATTTCATGTAGCGAAAATTCCATGCAAATCTCTCGGTGCATTTTTCTCAGAAAAATAAATTATTTGCAGAGTGCCTTAACTTTTTTTGCGTTGCTTCTGATTGGAAAAGTATTTTTTTCCTATATTTAATAATTGTTGTGTGATTGGTGGCTTTTTGTTATGTTACTGAAATATACCTTCCAATCTCCTGATATAATGTGAAAATAAAAACATTCTCGATAAAAATATCACTGAAAAATTAAAACTTTTCTCGCTGGGTGCGTCGTGCCTTAACTTTTTTTTACCCACTGTATGTATGTATATATCCGTTAATAAGTGATATAATATTTTGTAAGATCTATTGCTGTTAATAATAGCTTATCGACATCTGGACATGGAATCCGTCAGATTTTGGTAAAACTTTTTCCCATTCTTCTAAAAGAGCCGCTTGTATGTAGATTGGATATGCAGCTTATTTCTCGTATTCGAATTCTATCTTCTAGTTTTCCCCAATTGTTCGATTAGGTTTAAAGTTGGGGATTGTGGAGGTTTATGTAATCTATTGGAGGCAATGCTGTCGTCATTGCAATCGCAATAATTATTTTGCAATTCGTAATGATCTATTGTAGCATTGCGTTTGGCTCTTATCTATTGCACTTTTTCCAATCTTACTAGAGAGCAGTGATTATCAGCACTTTGCTCTCAGCCATAATTTTGAAACTGGGAATTTTTTTTCAACATTTTTATCTTTTATTTTAAATATCTATTACCTTGAAAGAAATGCTGGATATCAACTCGAGTTTTTAACGTTTTTTTAATTGCTTCTCTTATAATACAGAACCTAAAAATTATTTTGCAAAGTTCTATATATAAAGAGAAAAAAATGAAATATTTTGCGTGAAATCTTGGAAAGATGAGTACTTTTTAGACATAAAAAAAGTTTACTCATGTATGTGCGCTGAAATTTTACTCAGTGACATAGAACAACAAAAGGAATATAATATAAAAATGACCTGTTTATATAATAATCAGGAACTGAGGATACAAGTCTTGGAAAAAATTATTTGAATAATATTACTTTAAATAACTGATGAAAATCAATAAAGGCCCTTCGTTGATAATTACATACAATAAAATCCATCATAAATATAGCAGAAAATGAAAATGCAAAAAAAAATGGACAGCAAACGGAGGATGTTGATCACTTCGGATTTTTATGAAATGAACCTAGAGGCGTAAAAACGATGGAAGAAGTTCATAGTGAGGTATTTAAGTTAAAAAACTATGCAAATATGTCGATGTTCTCAAAAATTTAGGACACACAAGGACATGGTATGTACATATTAGAATAATAGTCCATTGAAATTTCGTGGCAGCTTTACCACTTTAAGTAGTTGGCTATGCAATCTTAAAATTTCGCGTCTACATGCTCTGAAGCTGATAGAATAGTTCGATGGAACATTTACATATTAGGCGTTTAAGTAAGTGAGTCAAGATTGCATCTTAAACCATTTTTGGCATGAAAATCTTTGACTCATTTCCGTCAAACTAAAATATGGCCATCGGTTGAAAAATGCTGAATTCGTTTTCATCCGTGAAAATAACATTATTACAGAATTCAACAGGATGATTCGCATAGTTTCAGGGAATTCTAAACGTTTTTAGCAATTTACGACACACATGAGAGGTTTTATTCTGGCTACACGAACACTTAATTTTTTTGTGAACTGCTTCACCATATTCCATGCACTCCTCTAAAGATGTCAAAACATTACTTCTTCTTCGTGGATTTTTCCGTATTACCATCAGGATTTCCCTCAGCGATAAATTTGAATGGCATTTCGGGCCTTAAAACATTTCCAAGTTTAACACGCTTCTTAGCCCGTTTTATGATGTATTGTATGGTAGGTTCAATTCGTTTATATTTGTTACGGATATCTTTAAGAGATCTACAATCTTCAAACGATTTAATTTTGTATTAGCTATCTTTATTCTACTATGTGGATTAAATACAGACAACTTATTCGACAATTACTCCCGAATCTTTAATTCAGGGAATTCCCTAATATGTATCTATTTTGCATAGCATTCTAAAATTATAGACACAGACAGGGTACGAATACATTCGTCCCACCTAATTTGTGACTGGAATATTATTTTACTATGTAATGTGTATGTTTACTATTTGTTTATATGCTATTGCGTATAATAATAACTCATATAAAAAAAGGTAAATATCAATAAAATTAATTTATTTTGATATTTAAAACTTGTGTATTTTTCAGTTACATGCGCTCTGCAATCCGAAGTATTCGTACCCTACTCAGTATCTCATTGCATAGATAAAGATGTACATAGCTGGCACATCATCATGGAGCCATTCGAAAAATGAGCTAGACAATCGGTTCATATGAAGTAACGCAAGAAACGGTGAAAATCGGCCAATTTGAACTCTAGCGATTTGGTATTTACTTCAGACTTCAAGAATGAACCAGGGCTTAAAGCTCTACTTCTAGCATAGCTTTTCAATATACGAGAGCATACTGAATTCATAACGTAATACATCCATGCCGGCGCGCATAGATGTTGTTTACCACGAATTTTGCGCGGGTATGACGCATCTCAACGCGAAATTTAAGTCGTAAACAACATTTTTTGTTCATTTTTTTCCAATTCACGCAAAGTGGAAATTGTAATGTAATATTTTGATATGTGAGTACTTCAAGTGCGGTAGCAGCCGGGCGTTCTTCAATGTATACCTGCTCTCAGTCAAAGTCGGACAATATATTTATGTTAAATAAGTACTATATTATAAAGCATGCATATATGCATCTATCAAATAATAGTTAAAAGTCCTGATTACTAACACGAAAAGCAGCGTCTAATGAAAGTGAAAGAAAGTCGCACGTCACCGAAACTCAAAGCAATAACACCACAATAAAAAACCACTTGTTTCAAGTTTTAAGCAACATCGCAAGCCTGGAAGCCATTAACTCAACCAACTTCCTGCAGGAATCCATATTGAATTTAATTCCATTCCTTCCCAAACGTTCGTTCGTTCTGTTGGAAATGGTATGTCTTCATATTTTTTTTTTATTATGTTCCATAATTTAACATCAGGACCAATTCCGAGCTTGGCGAGGGAATTTCCATAACGTGTGAGCAACAATATAATGGCCAAAATCGAACAGTATGCGCTTTGTATTCGGAGTCATTATCGTATGAATGCCAGTTGCTACCAAGATTTAGTTTCTGTACACTTGCTAATTCTGTCTCGAGAATCTGCAAATATTTCATATTGTGCATCGTACCTTCTTCAATGACATGAAAACGTTCTGTTCCAGCAACTGAGACACCCTCCGAGCCATAAATGAGTCACAGCCATGATAATTAAACACTTAATCACCTACACATAAAGTGGCTTCCACAAAGCTACTACTATTTTCTGAACAAATTTTCCATCTTTTCTATTTTTAACACTAGAGATCACTAACACAACAAAATATGTACTAAATATCTGTATTTACACTACAAAGTAACTGAGAAACTTTCTGGCAATGTTTTTGATTCTAGCTTTAATTGTACTTGATGTCTTGATATATCAATGTTGAGGCTCGTTATCAATGGGATAAAGAATTATCTACTATCTGAAGAACCAGGATACCAAATTAAGGACTAGGCTCTCTGAGCACGTTCAAAACAACTCACAAGACTTTTTTCCACAAATACTTTAATTTACTAACTCTGCTTGTTACAGTTACTCAATATCCGCACATTCCTGGCTGGTTGCGATGAATTTTCTCTGCGTTTATTGTTCTTTACTCTAACCAGCACCGAGGCAGGAAGAACATCTTGGCTTGATTCTTATAACAAGAGATAATCCGATCATTTTTTGTAAATGTTCAACTTTGTTTAACGGTTAGGTATGCCAGTTATCTTCGGGTAAAATTAAAATAATTCCTATGTAGGATAAGGGCGTTTGGGCTCGCCAGTCCGAGTTTCGACAGTGCATTTTTTATTATATTGTATTAAATTATGATTTTCGTTCCACTATGTGCACAAAGAATTACTTCCAAATTCTTATGAATATTAAAAAGCAATATCTACATATATTGATTATTGTTGAAATTCGTTATTTTCATGAAAGGTTTTGCATATGCCATATTAACCCCTTATGCCTACATTGCCAGATGAACGTTGCAGTCGACAGATAACGCCACGATAATCTCACAGCCTTCTTTAGAATCAACACCCAACATACGTCAAGCTTTTTACACGATATAACACTAACTAACAGAATATTAAAGTGCTACGGACTCGAATCAAGTGAAGCATGTAATTTTGCATGTAACACGAATAAATGTAAATGCAAAAAAATATGTTCAGTTTTACGTTATTTTATTTATATATATATTTTAATATCTACGTATTTTCAAGGACCAGTGAGTTATCATCATTATGTTCGATATTAGTACGAGCCAAAATAGCGTGCAATACATGGAACAAAAAGCACTGATCACCACTTTGTGCAATAATAGGAAAAATGGTTGAGATTGGCACCAAATTCTTTTGCGATTTATAAACCCAGAATTTCAAATAGCGGATAAATTGTCAACCGAGAATATGTTGCGCACCTTTGAATCTAGGTTGTAATGTAGAGTTATGTGCACAACAAACTTATTGTTATTGCCCATTACCTGGGTACGCAATACTAGGAAGATGCAAATACGTTGACCTGGTACTTTGTTCTTGAAATGAAGATAACAGATCGGTCTTGTGTGTAATAATGAAATCTTTTTCGCACTTTTTGTTGAACACTTTTGCACTGTAACCCAGGATTAATTTCTAATTTCGAGTGATCCTTGAAAAAAGGATTCAGGCACTATGTATTTAGTGCATAAAATGTGAAGAGTTTTGTGTTTTGAGAAACCCCACAACTGTTTCTTAGAATTCTATGAACCTTACAACTTTTATGGTATCATAACTGCACAATGTCCCATATATGGCACAAAATTTTAACAGCATAGTTTTCATATGAAACGAAGGAGGAGGAAGCTACTCTGAAGAACTTGTAGCATATGAAATATGCCCTCAATGAGTACTAACGTTGCAACTAACGTCTTGATGCGATATTGGATTCCATAAATTTTTCATTATCTAATGACAATTTTCCGGCTTAAACTTAACGTTAGTTTTTTGCTGAACTAGAATTTTAAATGGGAAATGTTAAATGTGTTTTCGGTTGGCCATAGTAAACAATGTCTAATTCTGTGTCCTAGTTAAAATTAAAAATTGATCAAGAGTGAGTTTACATACCTATATTTTTTTACAATTCCGTTACTATAGATGGAATGGAAGTTCTTTCATTCCATCTATAGTAACTTTCATTCCATCTATAGTAACGAAATTGTAAAAAAATATAGGTATGTAAACTCACTCTTGTCTCACAGTATTTGAAATCGTAGGGTAAAGAAAAACAATGCGCAAAATTTTACATTTAAATTTACTTACACTCTTCGAATTTGCACATGAACAGCATTTTTCCGTGGAATAGGAAGGATGTTTGGAAAAATATTTACCTACCATAGTAAACCGTCGTTGAGCTGTTGCTTAATCGGCCAAATGAGTATTACTTTTCTTGTTTAATATAGCTATTTCAACTATTGAAAGATATACCATATACATAACACGCGCTTTAATGTCTATGGTTTTCAATTACCAACTTGTTTGACATGAAACCCTCATATGTACGTACTTGCTGAATGCACATCAGTACCAAAAATGTATTTTGCACTTTTGACAACATCCACTATTATTCCAAAAATTTTACAGCTTATTCGGCCCATTTCCCATTAAAGCTATCTAGCTCCCACCATAATTATGATTATATGATTTGAGTCTTCTTAAGGATATTTTAAATAGCTATTACTTGATTGACTTTGCTTATAGGACGCTGTTTTATGCATTTAAAACTAGGAACTTACCTTGAATCACTTCCAAAGTAAAATAGCAGCTAGCATTTCATGACTGGCGCATTTTTACATTTAAAACCAAGGCCTACTTTAATATTTTATTTTAGCTTCACTGATTTTCACGACGCCTTGAACAACAATTTTGAATTTCGTAAGCACACACACAGCAATGCCGAAATAATTAATCCAAAAGTTGAGCTTCAAGTTCTACGAAATGATTTAATATGTGCTGTGTGGTGCGTGTGAGGTTTTTAACTTATAATTTTCAAATCGTCACTTTAGTGGTTAGGATATTGCAGGCCTAATTCACAACAGCACAACAATCCTTTTCAACTTTCCGTCACAACAAATAATTATTATCAATCACAAAACGATGTTTGATATTTTGCCGCTTTCACTTTGATCAACTACCCATATCATAGGCTCTTTATCACTAATTACTAATTACACAGTAATTTCTGTCCTAGCTAGTTTCAGGAGACTGCCATTCAAAATGCTAGCTATTCATTTATCCTAACTAACATTGTTTCATCATAGCCAAAATTAGGCACAATATTGCCACTTGTTAGAAAGAAAAGTTCACTGTTGCAATCCAGATATGCAAGTATAAGATTGCGTAGATTGGCGGCAACTACCGAAAACAGCACAGAATGTGCTCCAATAACACAGTGTTCCAGTGTGTGCCGTTTAACGCTGACTAAATCCGGGTGTGTGTCGGTTGTTCAATGAGTTCCTGTGGATCTTTATCCCCAAAGTATTCTCCACCGACTACACGTCCTCACTCAACAAATTTTCATTGTGAACTAACTGCCCGCTTGCATGAATGGCCGAAAAATTATCAAAGGCACTTCCCCTTTCCTAGCGCAGCCAGCTACATGAAACACACACGCAATCAAAAAAATAATCAGCCCCCTGCTCTCAGCCCTCAGCCCTAAAACCAAACTCCAAGCGCTCATGCATTTATTCGCGGACTGAACACAGCCCACAATGAATTTTACATAAGGGCCTGCAGCTATCGCACCGGATAGGATTCCGGCTATGTGCAGCCCGGCGATGAGCGAAAAGCGTATTCGCCGCGGAGCCAACGCTCATCTCTCCCCTATGCACAAAAAACGTACACGTCTCAGAAACGCATACAAAAAAGTGCGAAACCCGTCCCCACCCCAAGTCTGCGACATCCTATTGCACAAGCATCGTGCCTTCCCCTGCACTTCAGAGCATTCTAGATAGCACTCTGAGCTCTTGCATCAAATTGCACGCCGCACGACAGGTCTGTGCACTCACACATGTACCATAGCTCCGCTAGATACATATCAATTGCACTTGGCGTAACGTCACGATCTGACTGTATGCATCACAAAGGGATGAAAGGGAAAGGCTTACAGTCACCTATACAGTTTTTGAAAGCCATCAAGCTGCCCAAAGTTTTCCGTAACTGCATCAAAACCTCCAATTTTTTCAATATGTACACTTTCATTGCAGATTTGTTGAGTCGAGTGTGCTGTTAGTTTTCCTTGAAGCTGCTGAGCAAACTATCGGTATTTGAAATGTATCAGCTCTGCAGTGAAAATTTGCTCACCTAGGACGGGTTAATATCTACAATCCTATGCTACTGGAAACATACGTAGCCGTAAATACGCGCTGAACGCGCCCTGTCGCGTACTTTCCTTCTATCAAAACAGCTGTGCTTCATCTCTTTTCCACCGCTGATAGCTTTCTTGGAATGGTTGGGAAAAGGGCGCACATTCCGCCGTCGCAACGTCAACATAACAGAAAAATAAAACTGGCCATGGGCGCGTAGAAACTGCAATCGCACCACGCATAAACGGCGTGGGGATGTAAATGGGGATGGACCGTGATGGAAGGAGATTGTTAAAAACAATTTCATTAGTTACATACGTTTCTACTTTGCTGATTTCTAGTGTTATGTATGATTTCTTCGTTTCGTTTCCTGTTTTTCAACTGGTCCATTGAGCCGTTTGTATCGGATGCATTGACTTTCGGCTTTGGTCTCGTAACGAATGAAAGGATTCGACTGATTTTTTAGAAGCGTTTCAAGTGCAAGTGCAGGCAAAATTACTAATCGTTAGTAGGCGCGAAACATATACACGATCCAAATTTTCACCATATTATGCAGAAAGAAATATGCGTAAGGGTGGGGCTCTAATACCAGTGTTTCTTTGCTCGGATGTCCCTTTGCCAATGATATACATCCATTTACGCAAACGAATTTAGAATTTGATTCTGTACTACGCACCCGTATATTTTCCACGAAGCTTAGTACAGAATGATTTAGCAACTAACTTGGTATAAGGAATAGTTTATCTTATGAAGTGATACGTACATATGTACATATACCAGAAACAGTCTGCGTTCATATTGTGTATAGTAGGTATTCATATGTAAGATAATGTGTTAATACAGTACAGTCCAGCACATCCTGGGTTGAATATTATATAGAAGTTATAAATGGTATTGTCAGTTTCAAGATACTTTTTGTTCGAGTCGATTCAATGGGGTAAGTGTGCGCACGCAAATTGATATATTATTGGATATAATGTCCACCACCACATCACAAGAAATGAATTGTTCTACATGGTTTACCTTTTAGTGTCAACTAGTTTCTGCAAAAAAACTAATGAACATATAATAATTTTCCTTACCTGCAATGTATTAGGTCTGCCATATCTATAGAAATAAGGCTGAATATCTCTGAATAAATTATATTTTCGTACATTTAAGATTTATTCAACAAAATGCAAACCAAGTTCTATCATCTTCATGATTTTGCACTATGATAACTTACCCCGCATGCGTCCGCTTGCCGCTCATGGTGTGTACAAATCAGTGTTGCCAAGGTTCTCTCTATGTTTTCCTCGCGAAAAACTTTAAATTCCTCAATTTTTCACAAAACTCCCCACACAATAAAAAATAGCAAATAACAAGCAAAGATTCTTAGAAAAAACTAGAGTATCGTTTATGACCCTAAGGTTTTACTAAGAAAAGAACATCCACAACTGCAAATTTTCAATTAAATCGAGACGAAAGAATATAAAAACCTTGGTCCCGAAATAGTTTTATTAGTTCGAGAAATTCATGTGAATTCCTCACAATTCCTCAAATTAAAACTCCCCACAAAATTCCTCGCATAGGTTAAAATTCCTCGCATTTTGAGGAATTCCCCACGCATTGGCAACGCTGGTACAAATACCCACAATACGGGTTAAGTAAACGTTAGTTGGCAAATTCGATTTATTTTCAATTTTTGAAAAACTTAGAAGAGTTACGTTCGATATTATACTTTATGGTCAAAAGGTAAAGAATACTCTAACTAAAAGTATTTTGTTTTTTGAATAATCTTAACCGTTTTTATGTCACAGCAATTGGAAGTGTTCATAGCGCACACTTGACCGACCCGAATGGCTTTGACTTTATTTAAATGTTTCTATGATAACCTACTTATAAACATGCTTTTTATAGCTAGTATCCTCATCTACGGAGAGCAGCCGGAAATGATTTTTCCATTTGGGACTTTGTCTGAATCCTCTTGAAATATAAAGTAAATAGGTAGAAACCAGTAAAGATACGTCAAGTTGTTAATGTATTTCGAAAGGAGCACACAATAGAAAGCAGTGTGTAACTGTGAATATTATACAAGCATTTGTTCAAAAAATAATTTAAATATCTCCTGACAAAGCATATTGCATCCATTTAATGGTTTTTGTAAGTAAGCTTAGTTGGTTTTGCGCATCTACATATGTATATGCATGAATTATTACTCACATACTAACTGAAAGTTTCATGTAATTCAATCCTGCCGTTAAAAATTTGAAAATTTTAAAACTACAAAATAGTTCCAAGTAACTTGACTTTTTATGTTGTTCGATTCAGCATGATGTATTGCATACTGCAGCCTTCGGATTGAGTTAGTTAATTCAAGTTACTTCACTACGGCGTTTTGTTACTAAGCTCCCAAACAATTGTACAGTTCGTGGCAGAAACACTAAAGAGTTTTCTTGAAAAACTTTGCTCCATAAAGCTGTTGCTAAATTTTTTTATATTTTGAGCGGCTACAAAAGTAGATAAATACGAAAATGGTTTAACTCCTGGTATATCTCAACTCATTGAGATAAAGTGGAAATATTTCAAAATAATTTTCTCGATTTCCGTTGACATTATAAATAACTTTGTTTATCTTGCCTCCTAGATATCAAAACTACTCGAGGTTTCATTGACCTTTTCATTTAATCCCTCAAATTCCCTGTACCCGCTGACTTCCAGATATTATTGACAGCAAACACATTTTGGTGCAGATATTTCAATACTAGTATGCGTGTTGCAGTTGCTGTTGATTGCGATAGAAAAACAAACAGTCAATGCGCCTGGTTATCGCAACGCGAACGGCAAAAGCAAAGTGCATTCACCTAATAGCTGGAAATTGCTCAAAAATTTTCAACTCTTATCAAAGTTGAAAATGTTCTTCTTACATGTACATAAGCGTTTCTTACGATGACCGAAGTCAAGAAAACGTCATACTGAAGTTGCATGCGTTTTTCAGGTACCAACATACAGACTTGTTTACATGGTCACCATATCTAGAAACATGGATGTAGGTACCCAAAAAGAACAAGTGAAATGAATCACTTACTTATCCACGAACATTTTTATTCCTTCCATCGTACTCCACTTTTAGATACATCGTTAGAACGAATTTCCTCAGTGTGACCACAGCAGACTGAAACGTAGGCTATCGAATATACATACCATATATGTATGAACGCATATGTATACATAATGTATTGGAATTTTGGAGTTCACTTATGCCTTTCCCCGCTTTGTTGCATCGGCTTAAAGGTCAAGGTTATCAGTGTTTCGCTTTGTACTACCCCCTTCTTGGAAATGCATATACAAGTGTGGTGGCCTCTTTTATTATTGCTATTTGATTTCGGCAAAGCATGATCTATTTAGCATCCCGTAGTAAGCATTAATTTAAAACCATAATCAAAAATAAATAGATATTCAAGTTTCAATCTCAAAGCACAAATCGAATGTTTCCGACACTCACATCACGATTTTTTATTCTACCATGAAACTGGAATTCAATGTAGGTGCATTTGTAATTTCAAGTGTTTACTTCTTACATCACAAATTTAGCAACGTTTTTCGCGCGAAATGGTGCATTTATGGAAGCAACAAATAAATGAGTTTATTTCAAGGTGTTTTGGCAAGCATTTCAATTTACTTAAGAATATGGTCGTCCTCAACCCTTTGAACTGACTGTTCCATCAGAAAATTTGCCAATGTTTATTGCTTAAAAGACCTGGCTGGAGTGCCGAATGCAAACCGTTATGACGTTTTCTTCGAATAATTAACATATAAGAAGCAATGTCGTACTCCAAGAATTTTCCTTTGGTAATAAATTTTTACAACGATGTCGACCCTTGGGTACAATTAACTTGACATCTAGATGCCTTTCACAATTTCAGGCAATGATCTTCATCTTTCATCACCGACTGAACTTTCAAGAAAATGTGTTATTAAATCCTTATCAACAATTAAAACAACACAATAAACTGGTTGTTAGCAATACGTACATATGTTGGCTTTTTGTGTAATATAGAAGCCTATATCAAAGAGTCACTCAATCAATCCCAGTATAGAAACTAGTTGGTAAAAGTGGAATTTAGGGATATGGCAAACAATTGCTCAAGGACATTCGTAATATATTTCTGTTTGATTTGTTACGCTGTAGCTGCAAATATCAGTAATAAAACTAGAACTCGCTTCAAGCTACTTGCAAAGTACCTATGGAAAAAAAATATATTTGCATTGATATGACAAACAATATTTTTAGGTGTTTCAATTCAATACTAATCCTCTACGATTTGATTTGTGGTAGCTAGCTTTCATTTCGACAAATAATCCTTTTCCAAGAAATCTTATGTTTTTAGGTGAGAAGACTATACCAACATAAACAAAGCCTGCTAACTAAAACGCATACATATTGACATGAAATTTATAGACGCAACATTTAGAGTACAGCTACTTTCAACAGTCACAAGGTAGCGTTTTTAAAATGAATGATATGGGTAATGGATCTAATTAGTCGTCGCATCAACTTCTTCGCATTCCTTTTCATTGGGAACAATAGTAGAACCCTTGGGTAGATAGGTCATTCTTCTATTTGAAAGATTTGATGGTTTTATGACTCGGCGGATTGAGATTTAGGTCAATGGTGTTCGACGTGTCACAAATGAAGGATAATCTCGGACTAACCACAGTATCGCCTGTCAAGATGACCGAAAAAGAATGTTTTAAATGCACCTAAAAGAGTGCTTCGACAAGTGGACAATGAAAGTATGTACTATAAATTTGTATAATGTTCTTATCTCCATGGTTTATGATTGATTACCAAATACTTTTGCGTTGAATGGTATTGTATAAGATAAAGTTGATCTACGCAACAAGCAATATATAGACAATTATGCATGTATGTATATGTATATACTGCATGTAAGAATACTCAAATGCTGCAGATCTATTGTAGCTATGAAAACCAAATGCTTAACATTTAAAGGGTTCATTCGCTACTTTAGTTCAACGCTTTATATAAGATATTATAATACATTGACATAAAAATTCTGTTCAATAATCATGTTTAAATTTGCTATCTTGTAAAATTTTCAATTTGCACTTAGGGCGCATTGTGCCTATTAGTTCTTGTATAGCGCAAAGATGGCGGACCCACGCCCAGCATCGTGGTTTGGCCGCGAAAGTACAACATACTGAGTCTGGAACGCTATTTTTATCAGATCAGCACTTTGGCAGCAGCAGAAGCTACCCGCACCGCTTGGATGAGAAGTGCAATGACCCGCTCGGCGTCGCATATTGCCGAAAAATGCACGATCTCACGCACCAATATTTGAAATTTGAAAAAGAAGCAAAAGTAAAACTTGCCTCGCGTCGAAATGCACTTTGCCTTGATGGGAGTGAGTGGTATCGGGGCTTGTCGGGGCAATGCGGAAAATTTTCAAAATTTTAAAATCGTACATTGCTGCAATATGGCGAACGATTTGCTTTGTCTATCATTCGTTGGCTAGTTGACCACAATGGGCCGGGTAACAAACAAATCTTTATAGACTGAGGTATTTAAAGCCGTGATAGCATGCGTGGACGACTAATAAGCGAAAGATATGTGCGCACTTGGGTATGAGTATGACTGCGGTGATCAAGCGAACTATTGTTTCTTTAATAGATGGACAGTTAGAGCTCACTGTTGCCACGTATAGTTTTGTACATATTTGGGTATATGTGTGTATGTCTTCAGGGCAATGGTAATATGGTCTGACTCCACGATATGGAGGGTAGATTTTCAACGTCTGCAAGCGAGGTTACTTTATTAATATTGTATCAAACTGCAAAATGTAACTGCATTCCTTATTCTCATCTATATAATGTTGTATTTGAAGGTTTTTTTTTTCAATTATAAGGTTTCTGGACATGCGGCATGCCGAAGGTGAATATGTTATTTTTGTTGAAATGTATGCAAGGCATGGACAACTAAATACACATTATTTTAAAGATTTGTATTTACGAGCACATAAAAAATTGAAAAATTTACATTTAGCAGGTCAATAAAGTAAACATATGATGTAATCAAACATATCAAAACGTACTGCAAATCCTTGATAATTGATTGTAATAATTGCCTTGTAGCTCTACTGGATATTTTCTTCCCTTGGCACTACAATCCTTTAAGGGGTTATTCTACATATAATTTTTTTTTATTTTGCATATTTTGAATGAAAATTATCTCAAGAATAACTGTTTAAAATTTCACATCGATTTCTTTCTTTGGTTTGATTCTGTAGCACTTTTGGCTCCTCTCGGTATTTCGAAAATTTGTGTAGCTTATGCGGCCTTGAAGCGCTCGAACATCTGCTCGAAAATAACGGTACCATATGTATTAGATAGTTTCTAAGTACAAATATGTCACAAAACAAATTTCAATATACAACGCATTATATGTACGCAGATTAAGCGTAAGTTAGAATTTTCTTGATAAACAGCAAAAATTCCGTTGCAAAAACTTTAAACACGATTTTCTCTAAACGTACTTTTTTATGCGCGTGGTAAAAATGCGAAAAAACTATTCGACCGATTTACTTCAAACTTTGAGCACATACTTTCCTACTATTTACCTACTGCACTGACCACAGTTTAAAGCATAAATATTTTTTTGGCAATATGGCATAACATTATTTAATTGAAAAAATGTCGAAAATCGACACTTATTTTCAAACTTGTGCCAAATGGGACAAAAAAAAATTTTTGGACATAAAGTGAGGTTAGTGCAGTAGTTTATACTGTAAACTAATAACTTGTTTTCTTTTGTATGATCGTAGATGAATATTTTTGCCAGAATTTTACCAGGCCCAAACCTTTTTTTGATTTACCTGCACTTCAACGTGGGGCTTGGCAGCCGCCATATTCTTTTTATAATTTATATACAGTAGAATCTCGAAAAAGTTAACTCGCGGAAAAGTTAATCGCTCGGTTAAGTTAACCGAATTTCAGCTTCCACGTGCCGCTCTGAAAAGTTTACTTTTCTGAGCGTACGAATTTTTCAAACCAACCGCTTTTTTCGGTCACTAAAGGGGCAATTTGGCTCCTATCAATACGATAGTGAAGACGACATTCCGTTGTCTTAATTGATTAAATCAAATAGTGCTTACGACGATACACTTCGAGAAGTTCAATTGTTGATGTCGAAGCTGGGTGATAATGTTGACATCAGCATTGATGTCATGGAAAATTGGAACAAGGATCAAATTGCGGAAGATGACAATGATTTCGAAGTTTCCGATAATGATAACGACGGGTCAATTATCGAGGAAGATATTCAACAACCAAAACTGAGCTTCTCGAAAGCAGTTGAAAGCATCAATATCTTGATAAAATTGTTTGAAAACAATAACGATGCAAATCAGGTGGCAGACCTTGTCCATATGCGTACGAAAATGATCAAGAGCTATTACACAAAAGAAAAGAAACAAACAAGTCTCGACTGCTTCTTCAAACGACTCCACAAAAATTAATTAATATATCGCACAAAAATGATCAAGAGTGACTGAGAACCATAAACCAGCCGGTACAAATTTTTTTTGTAATGATGAAAACTAAGTCATTGAAATAAATTTAGCGTGTTATTTACGAAAAATCTATACTTATTATTGTATTTTTTTCAATTTTGAAAACCACTTAGAAAAGTTAATAGTTCGAAAAAGTTAATTACCCTTGGGACATTTCGGTTAACTTTTCCGAGATTCTACTGTATATATATATATATATATATATATAAATATATTGTTCAGACTTCAATAAATAAGCATACGAAGTTTCAAAACGATATCTGTTGTAGTTTTGTTTATATAGCAGTTTGAAAAAAGGTCACTTTTTCCGGGCTATAGGTAGAATAACCCCTTAAGGACGAACCAATTTTTTATGTTGTAACTTCTTGCGCACTGCCCTTTCCAATTGGTACCATTGATGTTCTGCAGGATTCAAAGCAGGAATCGGAGGAGGAAATTTCTTCTAATTGGATATATTAAAAAGAAGCCACTCACGAAAATTTGAAGCCGTTTGTTTCGGATCTTAGTCTTACCAATCTCCTTAAAGATCCGAAAGCTCATGAGACATATTAAAATTAACTTGCAATATTACAAGTTTCAGCAACCGTTATGTAAGCCCAAACCAACATCATGCTTCTCAGCGTTCTTGTGACTCCCTCCGCAATAATCGTTGGGGAATGTTAACAGAGTTATAATACTGTCAGCTCGAAAGAAGACAAATATTTCTGTAGCACCAGGCCCGCAACACGCCTGCATTGGCGTGACTCTTGAATAAAAGACGCTTATCCATCATATACAAACAGACATAGTGCGGACCTGGTGTGGACGTCGTGCTATAAACGCAGCATCATCGACATTGCTTGCTATAGGCGTGCTGCGGGTGTAAATTGGTTAGTTGACAAAGCATACCAAAAATGTAAGTCTAAAGCACAAAACCAAATTTAACGACGTATTGAAATTATATTTAAATGCGCTAGATAATATGTCATTCATCATTTTGTAAAATGCCAATGCAAACTCGCGGAACATGAACTTCATTATTTCCAAAAAAATTGCACTTTAAAAACGTTTTCCTGTAGTGAATAGACATATGCGGGCTACTACTACATATTTAGGTAGTCTGCAATTATTTGATGGAACATTTTGGATCCTCATCCTAGTTAGAACTTGATTGGATTTCAATTGCTGCCGTCAACCAGGTTTTACTATGTGCATCTGCAGTATGTGCACACACATATATCAGAGTATGTAAGCCCAACTACATATTGAAAACTATTTTCTAACGCTCTGTAGCCCCAGTGTAAAGAGCATCATAAAATCTAAAGAAGCATAATCTACACTCTGTCCACATGAATGGCCTTGGGATTTGTAAAAATTGCCCACAGTCCAGGTCCTAGAGAATCAATCCACCAGTGCAGTCAGATCCAACAATTTCACTCTAACGCCTCGGATACTCCGAACTATGCGTAAAACACTAGTGCCTGGTAAAAGTCAGAGTTCTTCGCATTGCTGCCCTTCCGCCTGGAATTTTTTTGTATCGTCATTTTGGCGGTGAAAAAGATCTTCAGCAAATTTCTCAGCAGCTTGCAAATTTCTGCGAATATTAAATTGTTATTATAAATTTTCAAGCACTCCTCATTTGGATTTGCAGAATTTTAAAAAAAAGTCACTATTCGCCCGCAAGCACGAGCCACTTATACTTTTCTTCAAACCGGAAAAGTATAATGCAAATTTCTGCGAATCAGCGACGGTTGAACGAGTGCAAGGTTCTTCAACCAATAGGCGAAGATTTCTCAACGTACTCAAAGCTGCTCCAATGAAGGAGTTGTTTATTAATTTATGTGTGTGGTATTCTGCACTGATGCGAAATTGTTCATCATCGAGCTTTGTGTGGGGAAGTACGCGAGCGGGTGTCGTACAGAAAAGCTTTGTTCTGAATTGAATGCAACAGCGGGCACAGGGGGCACAAAGTGATTGTGCAGAACAGAACTGCAATCCGACGCGAATGCATCGGAGCTGCTAATGCCAAAATGTATGGCGATAGATTTAGGATCCGTTCAAAAGGACTCGTCAACTATGTCCCAAGGCGAGGCCACTGCTTGCAAGTTTTGACATCAACCGCCTTTCACGAAGCACAACTACTCTGCAAACAACCATTAGATTAAATTAAACGGCACAGCATTATTTCATAGTCTTGCTGCAAACGTAGGGCCACACAGCTGTGAATCTGTTCTGCTGGGCATGTTCTTAGGAATCTGAAATGATCTATTCGCAGTTTGCGAGGACTGGCATGCAAACAAGAACTTTTTTCGAAGAAGTTTATCCTTTTCATGTTCTAAAATGAAGTACGAAGAAGCGGAACCACATTTTTAATCCAGTTTTAACGATTTTGTAGTTTGAAATATTCGCCAAAGCATAGCCCGCAGACTGCCGCTTGCTACCATAAACCACAATTGTTCCGACCATCAAGTTTTTAATTGTTTGTAACGCGCGAAAAAACGAATATCAGGATACAATCAATAATATTTGGAAAATTTTAAAATGAAGAAATGAAAGAAATGGACTTAGCTGGTCGTATGAGATAAGAGATTTGGCACTTGGTTTATAATATTTTAAATACTATAAAAGACAAATTTGTTCCAATGCAATACCTGAATTTCAGCAATTTTCTAATAGTGTTCCAAGAAAGCTGATTCGAGAAACGGAGGAAATTGAAAAATTGTGCCCACATTATTGAGCATTTTATTCAAATGTCTCTAAAATGAATTCCGATAAAAAATGCAGTAATTTCTACAATATAATTCGAAGTCTACTAATCGGCTGGAACAGCGCTACCCGCCGACAATGAAATTGGGACCAGTGTACAGCGAAGCTTTCGCCGCTGATTATTTCAACAAAAATAGATTTATAATCTGCATCATGATTCCAGAAGCGAGTTTTTTAACTTAATTTTGGAAAAGCAGCTGTCTTGGTTCCATTGCCGTTGGGTTTTTGAGGAGACGGCATGGAATTGGCCGGAAAATATCCGTATATCCAACCCGTAAACAACGATGCATAGCCAATGCAGGACAAAATAACGCGAACCTTTATTGTCTCACGGCAGATATAACAAGGTGGAACGCCGATTCTCTCTAAAACTACCCCTATTGGACCCGCATCCAGGCCGGCACGATCGGCATTCCAAGAAGCAGGATGAGGATTTTCCAGCATTATTTTCACTCGATTCGTGTCTATTCTATTTACAAGCATACTCCTTATTTGAATTTGCAGAATTTGAAAAAAAGTCACTATTCGCCCGCAAGCACGAGCCACTTATACCTTTCTTCAAACCCGAAAAGTATAAGGAGCCTAATGCACGATGTTCAATCGCCGAAGTTACCGAAAGCTGTACATAGTGCTTCAGCGAAATTTATGATTACGATATTTTTCGCGAGCCTCATTTGCAAACGCGAGTACATCGCGAAGCGGCTGGCTATTTAATTGCCGGGGCGCAACTCGTTCGATCAGTTGCGTCGTTTCAGTCTGTCCGAGAAGCGGCTAGTCGACTTGATTTCGCGAAAGGTTCGCCCACCTTCTCTGAATTGCGAATTGTGAGCGTCATGGCGCGCCTATACTGCATCGGTTTCTATACCGCCATCGTCAACAAAGAAACATTCAATGAAGATAATAATTATTGCCTTAGCAAGGGGAGGCATCGAGAATTGCGAGCATTTATTATTCGACTCTGTCTGTACTAGCAACAACAAAGTCAGTGGCGAATACCTTTCCGGTTGTGTTTGACGTCGATTGAAGTTCGGAACTCGTAATTTATTCGAAGTATCCATAGTCGCTGTCTCGTTTAAACCATGCATTATTCGCCGTGTCAGGAATTATTATTTGTGACTCTCGACTGTTTATTCCTCGTGAATATTTTTGGGGTCATTTGTCTATGACATTGATAACCAGATATTATTTTAGATATCTTCCCATTGGCGCTTGTATAACCTGGATACACACTGTGTGTGTTTGTACCAATAAAATTGGCATCGTAAATAATTGAACGAGTTTCCAACTTATCGATATTCAGCGGGAACCTTGAGTAATGGATCAATCCAAGGGAGTATGCGAAGTTAACGATTTTTCCATTTCAAAGGATGTTTCCGACAAAGCTTTTCAAACCTTTGCAGGATGTAATCGCACTAAAACTTTACATTCCAGCGAAAGAAATCCAGAAAAAGTGTCTCAGTGTCAAACGTCTGGTAGAGAAGAATATGTTTCTATTTAAGCCAATGACAGATTAATAAGTGACCGTTACACGAGACTCAAATGTTTGCTTGGGGTTTCTATGGAATGAATATCGAGCACACAAAGCCAAAGTTGATTGCTAGTTCTTGTGTAAAACCCCGGGACGAAGCTTTGATTATAAGAACTCATAAATGTAACTGTATTGAATAAAAATGTGCACCATCCAATTAATCGCACCATCGATGCGTAGCCTGGTTAATTTTCTATTCGCTGATACCACTTCTCGAAGGGAGCACGATCAAGTGTGTGCGTTGCGTATGTTGCACACTTCTAGGCCTTGAGAACTATTCACGCAACCAACTTTTACGTAATTCTCAGGTAGGTCTGTGTTGTTCGTCTACGGTCTAATCGAACGTAAGATGTTTGAATTTTTTTTATCGCTTCAGTCCCAAATCGAAACAGGTCTTTTTGAATTTGATTTTTTTTTATTTTCGTTTTGGTCGCCATCGAGATTCATGCTGAAGGGATGTCTGGATCTCAGACGTTAAAATAGACAAAGAATAAACATCGCCACAAAGAAAGAAATGATTTTCAACAAAAAAGTTTTGATATGAAAGTCATACTAGCTTACAATTGCAAAGATGTTTTGAGTGTTGAGTGTTGGGGGAAATTCCAGCGGTCGAGGAACAAATCCGAGCCCCGGCAAGCCTGCCTATGTATTGCTAGCGATTGTCGAATATCAATTAATCGATTTTTACTTATGTGCGTTTGTTTTTAAGTTCACATTTATGTAGATATTTAGGCGTTCGTGAACTGCTGCCTAATTATGCATATGGCATTTTAGCCCACACATCCAAGGAAATGAGCCCATTTCCAAACGTATCATTTCCCGGAAATTTTTTTTGTTATCAAAAGACGAGCAACGCGGAAAATGAAAATATGTATGCTTAGAATTTTCTGCACGTCTATCAGTGTATTGCGGACTTTAGTATTTACATACATACATATATGGAATACCGAATGATCCTGATCGGCCAGCAGTCAAACGACTCTGGTAGCCAAATTATTTGCACGCAGCATTAGTAGGAAAATGTTTTGGATTCTCGTTGCAGGCTTCACACCGTGCTAAATATTAAAATATGAATGTAGGTACCTACATATGTGCATACGTCAGAAGAGAGTTATCAGAAACAGCAGTGAAAGGACGTGAAGTTCCAATGTGGCTTAGCGTTTGAATCGAGAAGATGTAAACAACTATGACGCGGTTGTTGTGCAGCGGGCCCAAGTTTGAAATGTTGGGCTTTTTTCTAGAATGCTGCATGGGTGCATTTGACAGAAAATTCCAATAGTCAAATGTCTCCACATTAAAATTTTCATCGCCATACACTAATCATCAGAATAGAATATAGTATATTCTGCATATTATGCAGCTACGATTGTGAAAGACCAATGAAACAACAGATCCGTTATTTATCATATTGTTCTTTTGAATGGTATCATAGCAGTATTAAGGCAACGATATATTGTATTTGTGGCTTGAATGGCTTAACGAATTAGCAAGCATACGCGGTTTATTGGCCAACTTCCAGCACCTTTACTTCATATTGAAGTTGAACAAGATCGTCGGAAAAATGCCGAGTTGTCGATTCGATAAGAATTATAACAAGTCCCACTGGGTAACCGGCCCAATAAGAAATTATCGCCAACATTCTTTTGGAAAAAGCGGCTAGAAATAAATATTCAATTTAATCGTACACAAACACGGTTGCACCGCATAAAACAAGCAAATATGAAAGTCCACTCCACCACTCCGCCCCTCTTCGGAATGTTTATTCAAGCCTTGCATTGCCCCTCGTTCCGCAAGGTTCACTTTCATTCGCATATGGCTTCCACATAACGTGAAGCAAGCCTTATTGTTGTACATATGCATACGTATGCGCATGCATCCGCAGTTTCTCCTCACCGAATAGACCCTTGCTTAACTACTCGACACAGTGCAAAGAAAACACATATGCACCTACTGACGCAGTCATTGCTTTCAGCATAACCAGAAACGCTAAAACTAGAAATTAATGATGAGTGCGCTCGAAGCCGGTGTTGAGCACGAATCTTTGAGATCTATCTACTCCTCCGCGTGTCGCAGTTGCAGTTTTAAGACGCACTGGCCATACCGCTGTTGGGCTGAATTTGTCTAGTTTGACTTTTATCTGACCCTGAAATTGGTAGGTTAACGACCCACGCACAGACACATCGACGCAGTGCATTTATGCTGCGGGTCCGGACGCATAGCAATGACAAGACAACCTCGAACGCAGGGTGTGCCCTTTGCAAACAAGAAAAACGCGAGCGACAGAAGTTGGAGCGCGGTTTTTCTAGAAAAATTTGGCTTAGCTAGCATTTCTTGCATCTAATTTAGATTCAGCGAATTCTACAATTGAACTGGCATTGCATACGAGTTTTGTTTAAAAGTACTTTTATATGCATGTAGTCGTAGATGAGCAATGGAAACGCGTTTAGGGAGATAGTTCCTTCCCAGAAATAATAATCCCAAGGTTTTGATTGATTGTGGAGCATAAATGTCTGGATCGTGTTATTGTTGACGAAGGGTAAAACTAGAGCTTATTTCATACTTTCTAGTTTTTACGAACATTTTTGTGATCATCTACTAGGGCTCCTCGCACTTATGACAAGTCGTTCCATTCACGACGTGGTTTCCTATCAACAAGACGTATGTTTGTATGTATCTGCAGCATCATGTTTGTGGATAGCCGTTAAAATGGCACGTCAACAGCACGCTGCAGGTGTATTTTCGGGTGCTTCATTTTTATATTATGAAGGACATTCAAATTGATACACTACCCAAACACTTGAAACTGCAAAGTGAGCATCACGTTTATTGAAGGCGATTAAACGATATATGAAATTGACTTGAATTGCGACCAATTTACCCTAGATTATATAGAGTATGCACTATAAGTTTACGTACTTCTTTCTTTGAGCGTTTATTCATTCTAGGAAAACGAAGTACAGGTTTCACACATATTTGATCGACTAACACATTATGTAGTAATATATGCCAAAAACAAATCGCCTTCGCCTTGAACAGGATATCTTTTACATATTTCGAATAGGAAAACATGCCTATGTAAGTGACAGAGCTCTAAGTGGATGATGAATTTTATGAGAGTTACATTTATGTACATGTGATTACCCAATTCCATAGCTTATCCTTCAAGAAAGGATTGTTAGTTATTGTTTTAGTGATACTTATTAGATGAAGAGCTATTTACGATTTTTTCGCTATTTTCTGATATGGGCTGAACATAACTTCTATTACATAAGCAAAAAATTATATTAAAATTGCGGGACGATGGAAAAACTTACACATAAATTAAAAATATCCTCGGTCGAAGTAAACTTACAATGCGAACTGTAATCAAACGTTTTTAAAACGAAAGCTAACCAACTAACGAGAGCGGAAAATTGCAGCTATAAGACTATCTCATTGATGGTACTCCTAACATAGCGTCTGAGTTAGAAAATTTCTTTAATGTATCTGTAAGTGTTTTTTAGGTTGCACCATACAATAGCCGGCTTGCAAAAAGCTTGCGTTAAGTAAGACCAATAATAAAAAGTGTTTACAGATATCAAAAGAATCGTATTTTAACATATTTGTTGCAGACGGTGAAACGTGTCCGGTGAAAA
Organism: Oxycera nigricornis; assembly: GCA_963942545.1. Classification (NCBI taxonomy): domain Eukaryota; kingdom Metazoa; phylum Arthropoda; class Insecta; order Diptera; family Stratiomyidae; genus Oxycera; species Oxycera nigricornis. The sequence continues at coordinate 50,729 of OZ012662.1, read as the reverse complement.
ACGGACGAATTACCTAATCCAAAATAAACGGTGGTAGTGGGGGTGTGGGGGTGAAAGGCTATAAATCCTAGGTGAATGTTGGAAAATTAACATTTATGGACGAAACGATTGAGAAAAAGTGTAAATAAAATTTTGAAAAAACTCAAGATCCAACGGCAAGAAACTCGGCAATTCCGATGAATTTTACTTTCAGCAAGACAACGATATGTACGTTATGAAGTTTTTTTAGAATCCCGCTGGAGGAAACATGCCATTAAGAGTAAATCGCAATTAAAAAATGTGCTTCAAGAGGAATGGAGCTCCCTTCTCCTCAAATTTACGAAGAAACTTTTTTTCTATGTCCATACGATTACAAGCTACACCAAAACCTAAATGATACCGAATAAAATATTAAGATTCTTGCTTCGAAATAATCGAAAAAAATAAGCAAAACCGGAATTTCGTTTCCAGATACGAATACTTTTCCAGCGTCAATTTTCCGAATTATTTCAATTTTTATTAAATAAATATATTACTGTACGTTCAATCAAATGAACAAAAGTCTATAAGTCTGCATATGCATAATTATACAATTAAACATACATGTACATGCCTACGTTAGTATGCTAAAACATTATTAACCCTTGCTAAACACGAGCCATTTTACAGGATACCGGAACAGTTTCGAAAGTGACTTGAAGCGAAGAAATTAGAACAAGTAGTGTAAATATTGCATCTCTATAATTCCATCTATCATTACTTCTTCAACACTGGCACGGAGTTTGAAATCGATTAGATAATTTGGTTCGTCGGAGTTTGTTACTACTTCTGTGTGTAAAATCATATTGTAACGAAACGTGTTTAACCATCAAGAACATAGATTCTCAGGAATCACGGCAGGACACGGATAGCGTATTCTATGCATCGCCTTACTTTAAGACAAATTTTACATTTTAGAGTCCTTACGATGCATTGAAAACTGAATATCGATGTTTTATGAATATCGAATTATTCTGTATTTCAATACACACTCTATAAAACGTACGTTTTTTGTCTACATACATTCACGAACAATTTACCATACATTTTTACCGATACTACAATTAAATAAAATTAGACACTTCGATTGCATGAGACCCATATTTAAATTTGTCGAAAAAAATATGCTCAACTGTTCAAACTCTTGATCCAACATTCGATTTAATAAGACGTACGACTTACTGCTTACGCACGCCATCTTGTTTGAACGACTTGTTGAATACAACAAGACAATTTGATCTAATTTTCATGTATCGTTCAACGAATGATGCTAACAAAATGCAAACTTCTTAATAGGTAATATGATCAAATCAAATTTTATAAGCGTACGTGACAATGAAGACTGTGAAGATCTGCCGAAAAATAAAGGTCATAGTTTCAGTTGCACTGATTTAAATTTTGCTTTGAAATAGCACTGCAGGATTCTTGCTTCCTGTAGTCAATGCTCTACGATTATGCTCATTTATTGAACATTAAGTATATATGTCATGCAAGTATATACTGTCACTTCATGCGTATGAGCTTTGCGAGATGCTTTTGCGATCTGACTGTCACTCGAGTTACAGTTGCTTGTGTCCCTCGGATACCTTTGAATCCAATTGATTGTGTGATTTACACATTTTCCTTAGCTAATATTTGCATATTCAATCAAGCTGCTTGCATAAATTTTATGGAGGTTACTTTTCATATGCATGTGTGAAATGGGACGCCCAAGTATTGAAACTCTCCCAGGAAACCATTTGAAAAAAATCCCACGGCTCTTCCAACATCTTATCTATAAGCATGATGCTTTTGAAGATGCACATATGAAAACACACAAGACCATTCTTGATTTGCATATGACTGAAAAGGGTGCAGCAAATTTGCATGCAGAATGAAAATCTTTTGCATAAATTCTTGAAGGATAACGTCTTGCATGCATCCATTAATTTAAGGTATGCATTTATTTTAGAGATTCTTCCTGGATCAGGAGAAGTTTTCATAAGGGAGATCACATGGGAAATTATTTCCCAATATGAAAGAAATGAAAATAAATATACATAGCATAGCAAGATGGTAAATGTTTCCAAGCCGATCCATTGCAAGCTGAGAACAGTGAAAAATACATCACTTTGCCAAGGACTATATTTTAAACAGTGTTTCATACATCATTTAACCAAAGTCGTTGCCTTTCATGTATGAGAATCAATGAATAAGGCAAACAAATCGACCAATATACCAGAAAGGACGATAACGATGGATGATAAGCGATATGTCTTCATATTATGCACTGAAATATTTATAATATTTATAGGGCATTTTGAATATATGTATATATATAGAATATATAGTGCAGTGCAGTCAGTACCTCGAAATTGAATTTAAATCTGATCGTAAATAACGTGACAGTGTAAGGTACGTTTGTATCAGCTATGAAATTAAATCAATAGTTGAACTGTGATCGGCATCCATGAATATTGTTTTACATTTAATTTTTATCGTTTTCGTTGTGTTTTCCTTGTATGGAAATGCACTCAAGGAAAAATAACACAGGAATAAAGGATTAAGAGTACAGAAAATGACCTGGCCACTTTAGCTAGAAATAGCTGGAGGGTTTTAGTCCAACCAATATTTAGTTTACCTGCACACTTATTTGTTTTCAAATTGCGAAGGACTTTTGTTTGAAATTGAAGACACCCATTAATGAAGTTATTAAAGACGGAGTTTACGTAATAAGTGAAAAGGGATTGTCCTTTATTATAGGGTTCAAAATAAAGGATTTAACATACGCACAGTGCACATACTAAAACAATGCAACTCATTTGATAAGTTTACAAAATTTGATCCTCTACTAATAATAGACTAAACGATAAAAATTGATTATAGACACAAGTACTAATGCACCGATAGAATAAAATAATAAAGAAACTTTTGCAGTTAAAATTGCTGTGCGTCCGCCAGTCAGTTTGAGGCGTTTTACGCCTTGCAGCTGATACTACAGTCTTTTATAATAATACCGCATACTTTTTAACCAGGTAGTTCAAACTTCGAAGCTTATTATGATCATCCTATACCTTGAGCATATGAAATCTAGATCCTAGATCTAGTTCAACATGTTTTTGTCCCTAATAAAAATTAATGATAATTTCGCGTTGGTTGATGACTATTTTAGTTTGCTTAGCAGTTCCCTGACATGTTAACAGCGTCGCCATGTATGTATGTATATGTAGCCGATTAAAAATATTGATGAACGCACACCAATGCCAAATATAATCTGAAACCTTCATATAGCTGCAGCGATTAGAAGCCCATATGCGACCCCTTGATCAAAAAACTGCGGGCTGTATGCGCAGTTGTCTTAAATGTAGATATGTATGTAGGTTTTGTTTGTTTGCCGGGTTGTTTGGGAAACTTTCGCTTTTGGTATTATATATGAAAGGATGTGTATGATTAATAGTGATACGATCAAAATATATTCTTCAAGAATAGTGTTCATTCATGCTGGTTTTGATATAAGATATCGCGAAGTGAAGGCAGTGGCACATCATTGCTCGCAACCGCAAACTATGTACATATGTGCATAAAAAAATCTGCGCTCGCCGCTCTGTAGTGCATGCATGTTATGTTAAGAGGAGCAAGCGGTGTTAAGATCAATGAAAAAACAAAGAATATGACTTCGAACTAGGCTAGATGCAACTTGAGAAACACTAAACGCGCACCCAATTCGTGCATGTTCTGCGCAAATCGTCAAGCTCCATGGATGCGACTATGCCAGACTTTTTTTATGGAATAATACGACATTTATTGCTATGGCCGTCGCAATTACCGATTAATGTTAGGCCCAAAAATACACATAAAGCATGTAAATTCTAAATGATACGTCAATGAACGAACTTACAGTGTTTCCATTTCTTACCCAGTGTACAACGGAAAATATTACAACTCACGCGATCAGAAAACTTGCCGGCCCTTTGGTGCTTTGAGGTCCATCAGCAATCGCATTGAACAACAAAATGAAGGAAAAGCGAAGCGAAAGAATTATTGACGCGATAATCAGGTTTCACACCGGGCCATAGTGGGGGGAGGGATTGAAGTTGATGGAATAGCTGAAATAAAATTTTTGAAATTTCGCCACGTACAATAAAAATGCATTGCTTGTGAATTGGGTTACACGTGTCTGCATTTTAAGTCATCTTTGATAAATGCCTTATTTTCATATGCTTGCTTTCAAAAAATTGGAAACATACTTAACCGAGTTGAAATGACGGAAAAGATCAACTTTGGATTTCTACTTAGTCGGAATATATATAAGTACAAATTTATGCTTGCACGCATCATCTTGTATCAATAATGGATTATTCTCTGCATGCAAACGTGTGCATGCAGGCAATTGCTCTATATTTTATTTGACTGAATTGCGAACGAAATAGAATCGGAGTTAACTAAAAATAGATGCATAGAACGTGGCGTTAGCATATGTATATCAATTTAAATTTCTCAACCTACTGTCGAGTTAGCTGCCACCACTTACCAAAAATGTTTCGATTCTTTGTTGATTAACTTAAAAATAACACAATCAAAAATGTTTCTCAAATTTTCAACCAATGCACAAAACAGCATCTTTTAAATCCATTCAGTTTATTCTCAGGTAAAAACTCAACATCTACTCAACTGGTAAACTCAAATAATTCTCTGAGAAAATCATATTTTTTGTTAGCGCTTCTTTGAGTGTCTGAACCTGTTGCAAATAAATTTTATAAGTGATCGTTTTTTATGTCAAATGCGGTGTGCAGCACTTTGCCATCACCTGTTACATAAGTGCAGGTCCTTTTGATTGAATCCTTGCATTTGTTATTGAAACCGAGCACAACAAAAACTTGGATAAAAGTCAGAAGCGAAAATCCTTTAGAAATATTCTTTTGTAAGTGACAATAACATTTACCTTGGTCCCCTACATTTTGTTGATGGTACCATTTTGAGTTTTGAGGTGAAATTAAGGATATTTTGTTATAAACCGCTACAGCCAATGAAGCCAAGCTTATGGTAAGAAACGGTGATAGTGTTACATTTGCTGACCAGTTAGTATTAGCATGATGCTTGAATCACGATTAACAAATAGTTGTTTTCGATAAAAGCGCGTGGAGCGCAGTTTTAACATGGAAGACTGGTTAGCGCGCGGGCGCAGAATGAGATTCAGGGGCCAGTTGTGTTGAGACGCTATACGCATGCACGGAATTGAGGATTTTTTGAGGCTGCGCCAATTCCAAACGACATTCGCAGTCAGCGAAATGTTTAATGCACTCGGAGTTACTCGGAGAATGTTTCACGCGGGTATGTGGCGCCCGAAAGGCGAAACTGAATTTATTCCGTACACAGAAGAGCCTGTGAATTTCTGAATATTTTTATAAATATGGAATATATATGCTGAATTGTTATGGGAAATTTTTATTTGATATTCAAATACATTTTGAATACTAACTCGTCGTCCATCAAAGGGCAAGATTTACTATATACAAAACTGGTTTGAATTCCTCTACTTGGTAGTGACGAAGTTTTGGGAGTCAAAATAAAATAAAAAAAATTACGTTACGATAAACGACAATAACACATTCTATGATTGTAATTATTCACAACAGCTAGTTGCCAACTAATCGAGAATGTTCAATAAAGATGTAACCATCAAATGTATTGTGTGCAATTTCTTTCCATCTATCAAGATTTTCCTGTAGTGTACCCGAAAATTGGAGATTTTCGCTTTTCCACATGATGCTTGCGTGGCCAGAAAGAACCTAAAATTGCAGTTTCTCGCCGGTTAAAAACCACTGGGGTGTGTGAAGCATGGCTTAGCGGATCTTTGGCAAGACCGTTCAACCGATCGTTTGATGTTGCAGTAACAAAACTATACTTTAATTATACGAAAAGTATGGTACTGTACACGTGCGTACAGGATTTCATTGGTTTTTCTAAATCAAAAAACGCTCGCGTTTTCTGAAGTCAATTATTCAGCACAGAATTTCACGAGAGGCTTTATTCGCAATAAGGTCATTTTGAAAAAAAGTTCTAACGTCACTACACTTATATATATATACAGTGCTGTGCAAAACTTAAGCAACTCACTACATGTCGGAATGAAAGGGAAAATTGCAATCGACATATAAAGATTTTTTCCCTTTTTTGTTTTTAATTTACACGTTAGCATGTTGCTTAAAGCTCTGCAATTAAAAAAGTACAACAGTATTTTAACTGTTCTTTAAAAAATAATAATGTTCAAAAGTGTTGTTCGAGCAGTATACCTTTTCCTGGGATGTCTTTTTATGAGCAATGGTTTTTTAAAGCTGTGTAGCTTTTTAGATTGAATTCAATTGGCCGTCTGCGAACAGTACTTGAGCTGACATTTAAGCCTAGCTCTTTCACAACTTCTTTTGACGAGATAAACGGTTTTATTTTTATCAATTTTTTAATTTGTAACCCATCTCTAATGGTAGTTTTACGCGGCCTTCCGCCAAAATTTAAACTTTTCTCACTACCCGTGTTTTTATATTTCGAAATCCATTTTGAAATTAAAGATTTGTTTATATTTAACGATTTGCCAATCTCTATTTGCGTTTCTCCGGAATAATATAGCGAAATTACGTTTGATTTTAATCTATTATCGTATTGATTACGCCACGTTTTCAATTTTATTTTTTTAGACACAATTAAACCCAAGGAAAGACGATCTTTACTGATCTAATTGACACGAGCATCAGAATAAACAGAAACATCGGGAAATCCCCGTTATCTTTTGTTCTGACTGGGAATCGTAACACTGCATTTAGAAAATTGCTTAGATTTTGCACAGCCTTTTTGTTCGTGTTTTTTTAAAGAACAGTTAAAATACTGATGTACTTTTTTATTGCAGAGCTTTAAGCAACATGCTAACGTGTAAATTAAAAACAAAATAGGAAAAAAAATCTTTATATTTTGATTGCAATTTTCCCTTACATTCCGACATGTAGGGAGTTGCTTAAGTTTTGCACAGCACTATATATATATATATATATATATATATATATATAGATAATGTTAATCATAAAAACAATAATAATAAGACGAAGAATTAATAAGGCTCGAGGAGTTCATTCAAAGGGAATGAGACCGCTATTGCTGATTGCTGTCATTAAAGATTCTCGAAATAGCCGTCGAATGTTTCATATTTGATTGGCCTGGTATTGGGAGTCCTATCACAAGCCATCGTAGTGCCTTGCTACGCACACCTTGCAGAGCAATTAAACTAATTGTCTTCGGTTTCTGGCTATCACATACATGCATTAAATGTGGCCACGAGCATAAAAATATACCAACTGAGAATGATGGCCACAACAAAATCACAAAGAAAGTAGTGTCCTTCGAAACTACCACAGCAACGCAATTTGTTTATTCTTTGGATTGATGGGCCTATGTTCGTTAATGGACATTCTGAAGTTGTCGAATTCAACACAATATCTCATTTATTCAAATTGCATGCATGACTTCACAATGGAATAATGGGAAGGCAAGATACATTTATATCAGCGTACATTACATATGTCCTTCTTATAACGAGTAGGTAAACTGTTTAGCCAATGCCTGAAATAGTACTTTATGCACCGACATTCATATGTATATTACTACTCCTTTACGAAAGGCAAAAGTTTTCAGAATATTTGCTGTGTATACATGAATTACTTAAGAGCTTGAAAGATCGAATTTCGTGACAGTTTCGAGTACTCGACCTCGTATATGGTTGGCTACATTCAACTCATGCTCCTTTAAAATTGAATCGACTTGTTTGGCTTTCTAGGTACATCCATGGATGGGAGTTTCTTTGATGTGGCACTTTTTGTCTATAGACCCTTAAATTATTGACTTTGATTCACTGAAATCCATATACAAATGTACTTCTCTTCCTCATTTATATCTTCCGCAGCCACACAAAACACATAAACAAGTTGTTCTCACAAACCACTACACATATACAAGTCAATCTTTCGATCTTTAAAGTCGAGTTTACATGTACATATTTCGAAAAGATCACACATAATTCATGATCGGTTCGAAAATAGTTGGTTGAGTTTATGAGAGGGATTCAAGACTCATGTATAAACTTTTACACCGCTTACATTCATACTTATAAGATTCTTTTCTACCCAGTCATACTACCATATGCCAAAAGTTTTCATTTGTTAAATTTGAAAAAGACCTAAGGCCAAAGTACCGAATCTCTACATCTACACCAGAAGCAAGAAAATTTCTAGTTGTGTTTAAATAACTCATTCGTTTTCTGGTAAATACAAATGTCTTGACATCGTACATATGCCCTTCTTATAACGAGTATGTACGTATGTATGTCAATGAATATGAAGAAAATTTTCAAAAAAGTTGCAATTAATAATTCATTTTTTAATATATGCAACAACAAAGCTTTGTCGCCTAAAATAAAACCTTAATAGGGGTTACGGAGCAATCAATGTCACGCATTTTTGTATCCTAAATGCTTTCGGTCAGTAAAAAATTTAATCTCATTTTTGTTTAGCATGGACTGGGAGGACGGTGTATCCTATATATATGATTTTTCAATGAAATCAATAATAGAATTCATTTTTTGGATTCTTATATATTTATATTATATTTTTAACAATAATTTGTTGACAAAAACTATTTGGTTATTGTAGCGGTGCAGTAATAGTTGGAGTATTAGTTATCTCCAAAAATTGCATATTGATTGAAAATAATTTTTGAAAGATGCAATAGCAAAATAAATTTATTTGATGCCCATATTCAATAGAAACTGCAAAAAATTTATATCAGTTTCAATTGTTGGCTTTTGCTTATGTTTTAATAATTAATTACACAAAATTGACGATTTACAAATTCTATTGAGAGTATTTTATAGGCAGCTACACAAACTACAATTGCGTGTGATTCTTAATTAAGAATAAATTGCTGTGATTGTGTAGTGCATATTATATATCATTTATTTATCATTAAATTGGCAGGATTTTTACATCAAACTGAGCATATATTCTACCCTTTTATTCCAAAATGTTATCAACTTACTAATAAAGTCACGTTTCTCTACTATCACCTAATGGAAATTTTTGCCATTTTATCCCTTTCGAAAGTTTAACAGACCTCTCACCATATATGCATAATAAAAGTAGAAGCGGTCTAGGGTTGGTGCATATAAATTCTAATAATGAAATGTCGATTTGAAGAAAATGGAAGCCCCTTCAATCCTTTTTCATAATGCCTAGGGGTTATGCAATTCCATCCAATAGATGCCAATCTAATATTGCTACGATGAAATTCATTCAAGGGAAGCGGTGTAGTTTATAGGTCATTGAAATTCACTAAAAACCTTTACGGAGTAGTACTTAAGTGTATAGCAAAAATCAGAGGAAAGTAGCAAATCTATCTGAAGAGAATAAAAATTTTCATCTTGTCTCGGGGATATACGGTGAATTTGTAAATATATTTTGGAAACAAAATTACTTGCCACGTTGAAAACTCTTAAAGCTAACAAGCCCGTCAACATTTTAAGTTTGGTGGAGAAAACATTGACCTAAACCTGGATTTTGTTCCTCATGCAATCTAATGGCATTCAAACTAGGCAACATACAAAATGCCGTTTACATTGTTTTTGCGCACGATCACTTTAGCCCTAATTGAATGCAGAACAACAAGGCTTCCTTAGGCGCGCTGTGCCCCTTTCTACGGGCGTACCAAACCAAAACGCAGCAATGAAAAGACAATTTCAGAAGGTTTGAGGATAGGCTAAATGAATTGTTGGTTGTGAAAATGAGTGAAAAATGATAGAGCCACTTTCAGTTTCGGCAATTAAATTTTTTGAATTTTTCTGTTTTTTTTTTAATTGGCTACCAAAAACGGAAGAACAAACGACGACGAGATGTAAAAAGAGTGGAGCAACCACAAACTTGCAAAAAAATTCACCAAAATTGAACAGAATCGAGTAAAATACGGCATTTATGAAAGATATCAACTTAAGAAAATAGCTTTCACGTTCATAGATTTATAGAAACTAAATGGCTTAATCTGGTTCGTTATTTTCTGATAAAATCACTATCATGTGGAAAATATAATAATAATAAATAATAATATAAACTGCATTTCCGATAAGAACATGCCATCCAAAAAGTGAAAATAGTCAAACTTGCAATTGCAGTGAAAAATTAATGTAGTTCCTCATAATTATTGCAGATAGTAATGCGTATAAGGAACGTCCGTTCACACACGTATATATTGTACTAGCAACGTTCCTTAGTTACCATGTGGTCAGATTACGATAAATGGAGGCCCGAATAAAATAGTTGGGACATAAGGTGTTTGCCAACCAGAGTTGACTAGACAAGGAGGGTTTTAGGGAAAGGTGAATTGGCTTATATATGATATAAGTATATGGAACTGGTCAAGAGAATGAGTGAACAAAAACTGAATCGATTGCCGAAATTGGACAAATTGCGTGCAAGTGAAAGCCTCATGGCGGAATATCGACATGTGTGTCGTATATGAATAATTGAATAGTCACAAATACTTTGTGGCTTAAAAGAAGTTCTTTCGTTATAGATGTAGCTGTTTTCAACTTAAGGATTAACAATGGGCTGAATGCAAGCTTTATAGTTGCATGAATGTAAATATCGGATATCAAGCTAGTTGAATTTTTTGAATAGAACATTTATAGTCTCCATTTAATTTCAAAAGAAAGAATAAATTCCTAGCACCTTTTTCGATGGTAACAAGTCCCGCCAAGGAAATTTACATAAGAATGACCATTGATTTTGAATGTGATAGAAATCATATTCTAATTAAAAGCATTCAATATATCCGCGTATTAAGATTGTTATCCTGGAAAAAATTGCTGATTTTTTGAAAATGTATATGTATTTCTATATTCCGCTATAACAATGAATTGTCTAAGAAATTTTTTCCATATGTAGATCTTAAACTGGATTGATAGTTTAAAGCACAAATTAGACGCGTACGGGAGTGGCCAAATGGCAAACCAATGGCTCTCAATTTTTAGATATTTTGTTAAAATTATGAGCTTCCTTCATGTTGCATTGATATCGAAAACGCATAATACAATATAAATTAATTCCTACGACCAAACCGGTGGTCTGGTCAGATATTCACACAACAGTAAAATAAAAATATAATGAGCCAATCAAGCAATCAGAAGGGTATAGTAGTGTATTAGGGACTATTCGAAGCCATCGAACAACTTCGTTCACAGTGCGTGCATGTTTACTTCTTTACCCATCTAATAGAACTCAATCTAATTCATGCCTATCATTAATTCATATGTGGCCCGAATTTGGTAGAGTATCAGGTTTTGAATGCTCTTATTATTTTTCGAATTTCATTTGCACGCAATGTGTTCAATCGCTTTGATCGATTTGTCCTTGCCGATATCCTTCTTGACTCTATAAGTTGACGGAAAGCTTTTCCAGCCAAATAGTAGAACATCGACTGAAAACTTTGAAGGATATGTCCTGCAATTTGCCTAATTACACATTCCAGGACAGCCAGCAAGTAGTTAGGTTTATGGGCAAACATTTTGTTCAGATGGCAACTAACCAGTTTTCGTTAATGCGTTGAAGTAAACCATCTTTTTGAAATATACATATACACACTCACTTGTTCACAAGCAAGCTCGAATACAAATTGAAAAGGGTATTTGACAGGAAAAAGACAATATGAGGTGTTTCAACTAGCACAGCTATTAATGTTTCCGATCCAAGTAAACACTAAACGGAAAAACAGAAGTTTTTTTCATACTTAAATATTCAATGTACCTATGATAAATATTTAAAATAGAATTGAAAAGCGTACTCTCTCATGTGAACACAAAAAAAATGACGGCAACCATCATACATACATTTTCTAATAAATTTTGATAAATAATGTAGGTCTATTTTTGTTTTCCACAGCTTTATTACTAAATTAATGTAAGAATAGCACCTTGCATTTTGGATACTGTCTTTTTTCAAATTTAAAGCACTCTAGCGGGTAACGTTCAAAAATTGGTGCTGATGCAGCATTCCGGCTATGCACTCAATATTTAATTCCTCCAAACTTCGAGCTACTAAAGTTGCACTACATATCGTTGGCTTAGTAAACAATGTACACCTTTTAAATTGTTGGGAAATGTAACATCAAAGTTAAAAGGAAGTGAAGTTGAGTGAATCATACCTTTCAACAAAATTATTCAATTTTAAATAACGATTTTTTTGGTAAAATCTAGGCTAGGTGCTTTTCCAGTTTGGCACAAATTTACCATCTGTCGCTGTTCGTCACCTTTACACTTGTCTCGAATTTTCAGTTTCGCAGGCGCAATTCGATTACTGCAGATGAAATCATTTGATTCGTAAAGGAATCCTATCCTTTTTCAGCACAAGAAGCGTTTTAATTGTTGACTCAAGGAAATCAAAGTCGTCCCAATATGAAGTTTGATGATGTGATGCGTATATGGACAAAAAATTCCAGAAAACAAAAACCCCGGAAAAAGCAACACCTAACATGTGTAAAGCTTCTCTACACAATAAACCACTAACTTGCAGGATATGCAAGTGCCACAAGTATGAATCAAGTGAAGCACGTAATTTTGTATATACGAGCCACGTAAATGCATTTGTTTTGTTTGGTTGTATGTATAGATAAACGATTGTGAAGTACGTATTTTGAAGAAACAATGAGTTGCCGTTGATTAAGAATCAAAGTATTGTCCCAATCAGTAACAAATATTGTATCAAAGCGTAAAACCCTACAAATCCATGCAGTAAGGGGCCATCCATATATTACGTAACGAAATTTTTAAAGTATTTGAACTCCCCCCTACCCCATGTAACAGTAACATTTTTAAAAAATTTTGAACAAATTCATGTTATTACCTTAGACTTTTTTATCAAAATGGCAAACTATGAACAATGTATCTAAATTTTGTTTATCGCGCCTAGCGTCTGCTGATACCTTGCGGCGCGGCAAATAAATTTAAAATTTGACTATGATTTAGTGTTACAAAAAATTATTCTAACTAGTTTTAAATTTTGTTACGTAACAATTTGCTAGGTTCCCCCTCTCCATGTAACACTTAGTAACATTTCCAAATACCCCCTCCCCCTTGGAGTGTTACGTAATATATGGATGGCCCCTAAGAAGTTAGTGCAGTACATTGCATCATGCAAAAAAAAAGTGAATCAATTACAATTTCGATCTTTCATGCCTTAATAGATCTAAGTAGCAAAACTACTTAGAAGTCTCGCACCAATGATTTTTTGTATGCTCAAAAATTCTGTTTGTTAATTCATTTGCCATTGAGCAGCCTCGCAAAATTCTGATGAAGCGCGATGACAGTCTACTGGAACGTAAAAGGTAGGAGCGAAACACTTTATTTGTAAAAAATGCGTTCCCTTCCAGATTATTCCTTGACATTCGAATTTTATAAGTAGATTCGGCAAGAATATAAAGATCTTATAGCAACACATCATGAACCACTAATAAGATTTTATTGATTTAAAATTTCTTTGTACCATAGAAATAATACCCCAACCCTATAATGGATCATAAGATCTCAAACCTAGATCAATTTTATTTGAATTAGAAGATACGTCCATTTCATGGATCAATTAGATTCCTTGTTGGCATGTAAGAGTTCCTAGAGGAAAGGATATATTTCTGCGTAGCTGCACACATGTTGACTTTTACTCACTGGATAACATTAAACATTTGGCAATTTTTTAAATCTTTATTATCAAGGCAAATTATAGGAGTTTGGCCATTTAAAGCTCCTCCACGTGCGTGCTTAGTGTGAAGATATATCAGTACATATATATATATATAGATATAATCGCTTGGATTAACTTAAATCAAAATTCAAAAATGTATGTGTAAATTATTCCGAGAGTTGCCATTTGGCAACTGTGAGGTCAGGAACTTACAAAGCGACGTGATACTTAAATATTCTTTTATAAAACATGACGCTGATACGAAACTGTTTTTCACTTTCGTATCTTTCGCAATAATGGAATTTATTCAATGCAAACAATATTCTTAGAAATAAATGGTGTCCCGTTACAAGCATAATGTTTAAGAGATATTTATATATTAAGTTACCTTCTTATACACAAAATTTCAAAATGCAATGCATATAAACTGACTGAAGGCTATTAAATAGCTGTAGTCCTTATTGCATACCCGGGAAAATGTTTGACTGTCGTTCATATTCAACAAAATAAATGCAATAAAAATAACTGGAATGTTAGGCTATTGATCAAACTGTTGGTAGTTGGCTTTAGAAGCATGCAATTACATGTTAGTTAAATCGATTCGAATTGAATTTATAAATAAAAAGATTCTGAATTTTCTAGCTCTTTGCCCGGACATACACAGCAAGCTTTCTTTCCTTTGTACTAGAGCGTAAAACATCCCTTCACATGAGTTGATAAATTTCAGCGCTCGTGTAATTTGGTTAGACTGTTTTATCTATCTGCAAAGTAAACACACCTTTATTAATATATGCTTAAATTGTTTACTATTTTTTTACATTAGTCGCCTTCGATAGCATTGAATACAGAAGTAAGCACAGCTGTTGAGTTAATCACTTTTGATGATGTTTGCTGGAAAACATGTGACACCCAATTTGCATAACCGATGCTTGAATGAGTAACCGGAACTGTCGGTTGTCGGTCTAACATTTAACTTAAATCCTTATAATTGTATATTAACATATATATGTATGTTGCGCACATTTAGTTCTGAGCAGAGGAAGGAAAATCCTTTATATTTTAAAAAACACTTAAATAAGCAATTTAAGAAAAGACAATATCAAAGTTCTAATATTTTAAATATGTTTCTGTTTGTTTTCAACATGTTGGTCCTGAGTTTTTATTAACTTCGTGAAGGATAGTTTTCTATTGTGTCTGTTGTTGGATTTCAATTTTTTCCACTGTCATGTCTGGATTCATTGCTGTTGCTTCCTAAATGCAAATTGTGAAATAAAATTATTTGATATTTTGAATATTTCAGTTCAATTAGTAAACCTGTATTGCTTCAGCCAAGGCTTTGTCATGATCGATTGGGTCTCCATCAGATTGAATGGTTATCTTTTGTTCGACTCTCGTCTCGACAATGCCATCTCGTTCCGTTTTATACTGAAAAAAAATTTACAGCCTTTAAAATCTGTACACATCAAGTGTAAATATAGGAATTCATCTTAAATAGAAAATGTTATACTTATATCATTTAAAACATACAGTTATTGTTTCCACTGTTCTTGTTTTGCTGCTCACAGTTTGAGATGACACTATCTCGCCATGTGCTGAATACCCTGGAGCTTCTTCCCCAAGTACAACACGTCGCTGCTCAACTTGAGGGTAACTTGACGATATTTTTGGCTGCAAAGATGTTTAATTTGAAAAAAAAAATTCTTTGGCATGATAACACAAAAATAATAAAGTAACAATGAAATAGAACAGAAAATACAAACCTCATTTTCAAACGGACCATCTATTGGGGTACCTGAGTCGCCAGAACTAGTTGATGATATACTTTCTCTTCTTTGAAACTAAAAAAACATAAAACCAAGCGCTGCAAGGGTCATGCGACAAAAACTAATTGATTTTAATATATAAGCAAAATGATACGCAGGCAGCGACGCATTAAGCGAGTCATTCAAAAATTTCATTATGGAAAATGGTATTCATGGCTTATTACTACGCTGTCTTCTCGCAATTCACTCAAATAAATTTAAATACCAAGTTTTGAACCAAAGATCATTCAATATTCTCTAGAAATGCATAATGGTATTTAATCTACACCCTTGAGTATATTTGAAATTCGGCAATGGTACGCGGAGGCTAATTATTAACGAACAAACAAAAAATATATGCATGATCAATACCTGATCGCCACTAGTGACGGTTGCAGTCGTTTTCACTTCTTGTGTCACTACACGTTGCTGTTGCCTATTTGGATCATGTGTTCGAGTTGTTGCAAAAGTCTTCTCTTCAAGTTGTTCTGTCTTCGCGTTCTTACCTAAATCCTCATGTGTTGTTGCTGTTCTTGTAGTAACTGCTGTTGCAGTCATGTACGCGCCACTCGTGTCTTCACGTGGGGCATCGGCCTAATGTAACGTTAGGTTTGCAATGTAAATCATTCATTATTATATTAAACGAAGTGCTTCCAAAATAAAAACATACAATGAAAAATTAAGACAGTTTGGCTAGAAAATCAAGATTTTTTAACAAAAACCAGTATGAGCACATAGAATCAACACATCATTTATACACACTAAACATTTCCATACTTATTAACAATAAATAAAAATTGCAATTATTAGCGAAACCTATCATTTAGTCTTTTAATTTTTTCTCTCGGTATTGTTTCTGTGTTTTAGGGTTTTTACTTATGTTCTTTTACAAGAAAAAATCGTCATCTTGCCATTTGTTCGTCAAAGTATGGATAGCCTTATATGGAAGTGAAGTTAACCCTATCTTCACGACTTTTCTCTTCTAAGTTCTGTCAAAATACCCTTCAAAACGAATAGCTTGTCCGCTAAAGATGCACTACTAGCACGATGCAAGTTCAGGGTTACGATCCTCATAAATTGGGTTGAATATGGTTAAATGGAAGTGTTTGCGAAGCATGGCCAAACAAGTCTCCACTCCGTCAGCAGAGTTACACGTCACTGTATCGGTACTACCTATTAATTTTCAGGTGGTTGCTGTTAATGGGCGGCGATTACTTTCACTTTATCAGTAAAGTTTAAGTTTACTTCGCCTTTGAAGTTCTAGAATTCTCTCAAAATAGAAGTCGGAGAATTTTAAAGTTAAGTCACACTAACATTTACGTATTGCATGAAAAAACAAATACCGTGCAACGTGTCATTTGCTTATCAAAAGGGGATGAGAGTAAGTATCAAAGCTGAAATGAGAGCTAACCTGGTCAAAAATGCTTAATATTGAATGCAAAAACCAAAACAATTTAATTGTCCTATTTATTTGCCAACAATACTGAAACGCCTGTTTCAGTAAGTTTAATGAAAGCCTTTCAGTTAGCCTATCGTGTGTAACATAAGTTAGAGCCAAAAATTTGCGCAAATATTACATACATACCGACTTACCTTGATTTTTTTAGTTACAAATGAAAAAAAATTATCCAGTGTCAGCAACGAACATTTTAACATATTTACAGAAACTGTAAAATAGCTGCTGAAATGTCCAACCGTCTAATGATGTTATTTACTATTAACTTATTAATTATATCCAAATTATGTAATGCGATGTGTTAGTGTATTATTCTACGAGATATTTTCGAAATTGCTGTGTTGTGCTTGTACCTATGTTAGCATAAATTGCATACCTTGTGTTCTTGCGTCGAAAATGTCACCTCTCCCGTTCCTAAGTTTCGTATTTCTTCTTCGACATTGTGTTTCACACCTTCTCCAGTTTTAGTAATGATCTGCTTTGTGGTAGTTTTTACGACGCTAGGTGCGTTCGAGTATTTAGTGCCAGATCGTGCACCACCTTCAATATCTTTAACATTCTCTGTAGCGAACTGCGCCAAATCGTCATCACTGCTTGCTTCTGAATCACGTCGAAATCCTTTTTTATTTATATGCTTAATCCCCTCGAAAAATTGTTCCCTAGTTATCGGCACTGTTTCCTTGGTAACAGTTACTTCTTTGCCAAAATGGCTCGGATCGATTTCAGCGTAGTTGAGAATTAATTTTCCTGTAATCGGATCACGAACGGCAGTTGCGGGATCAATATCACCCGTATTTGGATCGATATGGCCGTACTCTGTTTTAATTCTTCCAGTTATTGGATCTATTTCGCCAGTTAACGTCATTGTTTGTGTTACAGTTGTCCGAGCCCCAGCTACTCGAGGATCATTTGGATCCACTTGGATTGTTTCGCCAGTGATTGGGTCTACCATATTATAGAAGTAGACAGTTTTGTTGAACACTTTCAGGATTCTTCCAGTTTCTGGATCAATCTCACAAATACTTGGGTCTATTTCTTTTGGTCGACCATGCAAATCTGATTTGGATATCAAATAAATTTTCACAATGACCAGTTTGCCGGTCTTCGGATCAATTTTTCCAATTTTGTTATAAATTTCGCCAGTATCCGAATCGATTTGTGTTGCGGAATATAATTGTTCACCATTTAGATCATATTCCCCAGTAGCAGTATATATCTTCCCAGTTCCTGGATCAACCTTGATCATATTTGGATCTATTTTGAATTGGCGTCGTATCTCATTTGTTTTCGGATCTAAATAGCCAGGTATAGTAAGTATATAGCCTGTTTTCGGATCAACCACACTAGAAGTATACACTATCTCTTTCGTCTTTGGATCAAATGCAGCACTCGGCGACCAAATTTGATTGGTTTTTGGATCAATAATAATATTTTTTTCATTCGACATGAAAGTTTTTTCAATTTTCGGATCAACTCGAGTTGTGACGATTCTCATTGATAATATTCGTCCATAGTCCTTATCAACTTTACCTGTTTTTGGGTTAATTTGATTCTGGACAATAGCTTGCCCGGAAACTGGATCTATTTTAATGTCTTTGATTGTAGTCTTCCCGTTTTTCATATCGAATAATGTAATAGTTTGTTTGCCTAAATCGAAAAGCCCATATTTTGAATTCACTTTACCTGTTTTGGCGTCTAGTTGGCCAATCGATTTTTCAACAACAGCTTTTTTGGGATCTATTAATCCTTTTTTGTCCATCTTCCCGGAAATGTTGATTATCTCTACCATAGTATCAATCTGTTTTCCAATATCTATCAAATGCGCCAAGTTTTGATCTACTTTCCCAGATTTGCTGTCCACAACACCCACTGAGACAATCTGACTTGTGTTTCGGTCGACAAGCGCCTCCTTAATTGTGAATTTTCCACTTTTTGGGTCAACAATCTTCATTTCGCCTGTTTTCATGTTTATATCACCAAGTTTCGTGGATATAACACCAAGTTCAGAATCGTACTTTCCCATAGAATACTCTACGTCACTATTTATCATATCAACTTGCTTCTTACCAGGATCGTAACGGCCGGTTATAATTGTCAATTCAACCATTGGATAATGAGGCGCAAAACAAATTACTTGTCCCAGTGTGCTTTCCAGTTTCCCTGTCTTCGGATTAATTCCTCCGGATGAAAAGTAAATATTTCCGGTCTTAGAATCAATTTCTCCTTTGAAAGTTTCTGTTTTCCCAGTGTCTGGGTTTATGATATCAATTGATTTACAGCTAAGGTCGACTTCACAATTTTCATAGGATATAATTCCAGAATTTTTATCTTGAGTCGCATTGTACTGGATAACATCCCCATTTTCAACATCAACACGTTTGTTTACAGCGTCAAATTTCCCAGTCATCACTAGGACTTTAATGGGTTTTTTATCACCTGGATGATACTGTTTACCATCTGCATCCGACTGACTAGTTCTACTTCGAGAAATTACTGCTGTGGGTTCGGCAGAACGTACATTGAATAATTTTGTCTCGGTTATTGGAGTAAATTTCTCTTTAACGTAGCGTTCATTTTCTAAGAAGGCAGCTGTTAAGTCCAAGTGAGCTGGTTTTTCTGGTTGTTTGGCTGCAAAACTTTCTGTGCCACTTCCTTGGCTAGCACCAGCAGTTATAGTTTTGGCCTAGGTAACGATATGCTTGCATTATCTAACTTAACATAATTTAAAGGTACAGTATAACGGAGCTTTTCATTTTACGTGCAAATATAAATAAATCCAGCGATTCTCATGCAATAAATATTATGAATCTTGTTGCGTATGAAATAGTTTATTCTATTCCATCAAAATATAAAATGATGATAGCAGAAAAAAGAAGCACAAATGTGCCGTATTTTGTCATTTATTGGGTTAATTGATTTTATTTTACGTGATCAGTTATAATTCTTTCCAAGTGATGGGCAAAAGGATATACATATATGGGAATGAAAATCATCGTAGAGGCACTCGTTTGCAAATGTATTAGTATCATTGTGCAACTATTAGTATCATTTTATAGTAGATTGTTACATAATTATAAGTAAAAATCATGCTTCCAACTGCATATTAAAGCGTTAATGTTTTATGCCTCTATCTGTGATAGGCACATTGTTAGTTGCATGGAAAATGGAAGATTCGGCAAATGGTGTTTATTTATTCCGAGAAAGTATCGAGCAATGAGCAACACAAATATTTTCAAAAATAGTGCTGAACCCATTATGGTATACATCCTGGTCACAAGTGCAAGATTGCCCATCACCAGTTTCCGTTTATTTCAAAGTAATTTTCATGCTTACTTCTTCGTTTTGACTTCTGATTGGTACAGGTGGAGGTGAAGCCATAATTGTTCTCGTTTTTATCTCGCTCATCGTTGTTGGTGAAACGCTAAGTTTTTTGGAAGGACTTACTCCGCCAGGAGTCGAATCTCTAACACCTTCGAAAAATTGCTCTCGAGTTATGGGAATAGTTTCTTTCGTTATATCCACTTGCTTTCCGAAATGACTTGGTTCTATTTGAGCATAATTTAAAATCAATTTTCCTGTTACGGGATCCTTCACCGCGGTGGTAGCATCGATGTCGCCAGTTTCGGGATCAATATGGCCATACTCAGTCTTTATGCGGCCTGTAATAGGATCCACTTCACCGGATAAAGTCATAGTCTGAGTAATTGTTCTCCGCGCACCCGATATCCGTGGATCATTTGTGTCTATCTCAATGGCGGTATTCGTGACTGGATCTATCATGTTATATGCATAAACTGTTTTGTTGAAAACCTTTCTAATCTTTCCACTTTCGGGATCCACTTCACATACTTTTGGGTCTAGCTCCTGCGCCTTGCCCTTTAAATCAATTTTTGAAACCCAAAAGACACGAACTAAAATCAGTCTCCCAGTAGTCGGGTCTATTTTCCCTATTTTCGTGTAAACTTCTCCAGTTTCGACATCTACTTGGGTGGCTGCATAAAGCGGTTCTCCAGTTTTCTCATCGTGTTCACCTGTAGCAGTGTAAATTTTTCCGCTCCTGGGATCAGCTCTTTGAAGGACAGAATCAACCTTTATTTGCTTTTTTACGTCATTTGATTTTGGATCCAAAAATCCGTAACTCGTTATTATGTATCCGGTCTTCAGATCAATACCACTTGACGTATACATTGGTTGTTTAGTCCCAGGATGCTTATTGTCAGTTGGTATCCAAATTTGGTTGGTTTTGGAATCAACAACAATACGCTTTTCAACATCCTTTAAATTCCATGCAGATGCATCTTGACCAGCGGCTATAAGTTTCAGTGATATGACCTTTCCGTAATCCTTTTCCGTTTTGCCAATTTTCGGATTTACTTGGTTTTTGAGAAGAATGTGGCCTGTGTTTGGATCAATTTTTATGTCTTTCACCACGGTCTTCCCGGACTTCGAGTCTTGATTGGCGATGGTTTGTTTTACCAAATCGATCTGCCCAAGTTTCGTATTGACTTTTCCAAATTTAGGCTCTAGATGTCCTATGGACGAATTAAATATTAGTGTTTTTGGATCGATTGTTCCTTTTTTGTCCATTTTCCCACTTATGCTAACAACCTGAACCACTGGATCAATTTGACGTCCGATTTCAATCAAACGACCATATGCTGGATCAACCTTCCCTGACTTTGGGTCTGTTAAACCAGCCATTAATATCTGACTCGTTTTCGGATCGATATTAACATTTCTCATCAAAGATTTTCCAGACTTCGAATCTAAGCACGTCACTTTTCCATTCCTTGTGTTCACTTCGCCGAACTTCGTATTAAGAATACCATTCTGCACATCAAAAATACCAACTGAGTGATCAACATCACCATTGATTGTATCAAGTTGACCCGTCCGTGGATCCAATTTGCTTGTTATTACAGTTAATTCTACCAACGGATGGTCATGTGTAACAATACTTATCACTTCCCCCATTGAACTGTCGATTTTCCCCGTCTTTGGGTCAAACACCTCTGATAGGACAATATTTCCAGTCTTCGTATCCACTTGTCCTTTTAAATTGACCTTCTTTCCTGAGATTCGGTTCATAATTTCGATGGATCCTATTTTGGGGTTTATCAGTCCGAAAGCCGATTCAATGGTTCCAATTTCAGTGTGCAAAACTCCACTACATTCATCGATATTTCCATTCTCAGTATCCACGCGTTTGTTATCGAGTTTGCCGGTGATTTTCAAAATTTTCACCGGTATCAAGTTACTTGGTCTTGCAGTCAATGTAGCAGTACTAACTGAAGTTTTCGCTTCTGCCATTTTCAGAGCCGCGGCAGTTGCTGGTACGTTTGTAGGTGCCATTCTTACTGGTACCTTCGTTGGCGAAGTTTTAAGAGTTTCATTATCCGATGCCAGTTTACCCCTTTCATCATCCTTGACAGTGCGGCCAGTGCTTTCTTTAGCATATCTTTCACGTTCTAGGAAATCCGTTAAATCAGTTAAACCAATACGCAATGCCGTAGTTTCATTGGTCGACGGAGAACCATCTGAAGGTTTAGTTGATTCCTAGTTTGAAAACAAGTTTTAACATATGATTTAATATTTTAATGCCTACGTTGTAGACATTGACAAAAATACCAGGAAAGTAATTCAATAAAAATTGACACATAAGATATCCGTGCATATCAGTTAGATGGGAACGAATCGTGTATTCGTTTATTGCATGCAAGAGAACCACGAATAGAGTATGAACAGAAAATGAGCTGTAAGAAAATTCAACTTCAAATAATTTGAGTCAAAGGTTCTGCATTTTAAATTTTATCTGAGTTCCTTAGTTAAAATCGGCAATATATCTTCGCACTTTGTATTGTATTTATTTCATGAACATTTAATGATGCACCATTATTATGGAATATAGTTGCAAGCTAGTGTTATAATGAACATTTAATTTTAATAAATGAAAATTGAGTACTTATTTATTTTATTCTACGCACACACAAAGCATAATTTGAGAACACACAAACTGCTCTTTATGCTACACACGATAAGAACACCTTCGATGCAGAAGATATTTAAGTTGAATTTGCAATTAACTTTGCAACCGTTAGGCATGAACGCATTTCGCCAACTAATTAGTTAACACGCAAGTTATAGTTTAGTTGTAGTTACAAACAAGGAAAATCACCATCGGTAAGGACTGGCTGATGTAGATTTCAACAAGGTTAATTTTAGGATAAACCACACCTTGTCACGTTATGAAATTTAAATTTTATGAGTTCTTATAAATGAATTTAACTAACAATTGAAAATAAGCAATAATCAGTGATGATTTAATAAGTTAAACACAATCATTCGTTTGAAAATTAAAACGATACGATTTGAAACTATCTACCTTTGACTCTTGCGTAGTATAAGTTACTTCACCAGTACCCAAATTCCGAATCTCCTCTTCGACATTATGTGTGACTCCTTCACCAGTCTTCATTAGTACCTGTTTTGTGGTAGTTTGAACGACATTTGAAGGAATCGTGTATTTGCTTTTATCTTTCAGACCAATTGCTGTGTCGGTTGTAGTCACCTCGTTAACATACGCACCCTTTTTATCTAATTGCTTAGTGCCTTTAAAAATATCGGTTATAATTCGACAACCAAACACCATAAAATCTCAAGTTTTACCAAAATGTCTTGGGTCAATTTGTGCATAATTCAGGATTAACTTTCCAGTAATCGGATCGCGAACAGCTGTTTTCGGATCAATATCACCAGTATTAGGATCAATATTACCGTACTCTGTTATAATACGCCCAGTTTGTGGATCTATTTCCCCTGTCAGTGTTAGAGTTTGCGTTAACGTTGACTTAGCACCTGCAATGCGCGGATCATTAGGATCAACTTGTACAACTTCACCTGTTACAGGATCCAGCATGTTGTATAAGAAAGCGGTTTTGTCATAAATGTTTGATATATGGCCCGTATCGAGATCTATATCGCAAGCATTCAAATCCACCTCTTTTGGCTGGCCATTATCATCAGGTCTAGTAAGAAGTAAGACCCTAATGATTACCAACTTTCCGGACTTTGGATCAATTTTGCCTATCTTCGTATACAAGTCACCACTTTCATGATTTACTTGGGTAGCAACGTACAATGGCTCGCCAGTCATTTCATCCACTTGTCCCGTAGCTGTGTAAATTTTACCACTATTCGGGTCAACCTTCATTAAGTTCGGATCAATATGAGTTTGCTTCTTCACTTCATTTGTCTTGGGATCTAAGTAGCCATATATACGGATGATATATCCTGTTTTTGGATCAATGCTGCTGGTTGTATAAATAGCTTCCTTGCTCTGAGGATCCTTCTTGCCAGTAGCAATCCAAATTTGATTCGATTTAGGATCAACGATTATGTCTTTGTCCTTTGTGTCTGGAATTAATTCGTTAGTTAGGGGATCCAGGCGTTTTTTCACAATACGGATGGAGACAATTCGTCCGTAGTCTTTGTCTGCTTTGCCTGTTTTTGGATTTAATTGATTTTTAATAGTTATCTGACCAGTGAAAGGGTCGATTTTCGCATCTTTCGATACAGTTTTACCTGTTTTTGGATCTATACTTAAAATTGTTTGCTTTACTAGATCAAACTGACCATATTTTGTATCAACTTTTACTTTTCTCGGATCAATTTGCCCAACTGAAGTCTCCATTGTCGCCGATTCTGGTTCGATGATACCTCTCTTATGATCCAATTTACCGCTAATCGCTGTTATTTCAATCAA
This sequence comes from Oxycera nigricornis, assembly GCA_963942545.1. NCBI lineage: Eukaryota > Metazoa > Arthropoda > Insecta > Diptera > Stratiomyidae > Oxycera > Oxycera nigricornis. The sequence continues at coordinate 25,949 of OZ012662.1, read as the reverse complement.
AGGGTCAACAAACGAGCCAATTTCTAGCAAGTGCCCTGCATTATAATCAGTTTTTCCTGTTTTATGATCAATTACTCCTATGATCGTTATTTGACTGGTTATTGGATCCACTACAGCTTGCTTAACAATTGCTTTTCCAGATCTGGGGTCAACGGTTTTAACCTCACCGGTTTTCGGATTGATCTCTCCATACTTTGTAGACAGTATGCCAGTAACTGGATCCAGAATCGCCATCGAATTTTCTACCATTCCATTGACAGTGTCCACTTTCTTAGTATTGGGATCAATGCGACCGGTAATTATTGCCATTTCTACAAAAAGTGCATCTTCTGAACTCATACAAATTACTTGTCCTAGGCCGCTATCTATTTTTCCAGTTTTTGGATCGACAACTCCTGAAACCATATGAATATTACCCGTCTTGGAGTCAACCATCCCCTTGTGGCTTTCTTTTTTATTCGTTTGGGGATTATAAACGTCGACTGTTCCAGTTTTTGGATTAATAAGACCGTATTTAGTGTCTATCGCACCAGTTTGTATATCTAAAATACCATTCGAATGCTCAATACTTCCATTTTCAATAGCTATACGTTTTGTGTTAGCATCGTACTTTGATATAATTACCATTATTTTTACATTTCGTTTTGTTGGTTTCGGGAGATTCTGTTTATCGTATTTTTCTTTTTCTATAAAAACACCCGTAGGATCAATCGTTTTATATGTACCAGGTGTGCCGGTTATTTGACCTGGGCGGCTATTAGGTGAATATGAACGGCCTTTAACTGGGCTTCCATCCTCAGAATATTGTACAGCTGGAGACATTAACTTTGCTTTCGTTCTAGGCGACCAGTTACCCTCTTTCAAGAGCTTTTCTCGATCCATGGGTGACAGTTCACCTTTATCCAATTTTTCACGCGTTTTCGGTGATAGGTCCCCGGTCTTTCTTCGCTGCGCTTGTTCCTTCACATGATCATCTTCACCAGGAGCATAATTAAATGCTAATCCAGTTGCTCTTCTCGCTTGTGAATTAGGACTCAATTGTCCATCATCTGCACCATCTTTTGTCTTACTATTTGGGTCTTGATCGTATCGGAAGCCGCCCTTAATGTAGCTTTTCCGGGTCGGACTTGTTTCTGGGTCCGTTTCAGAATATTCATAAGGTCGAGTATAACCCTTGTTATCGTATTTTGCTTTTTTATCTACCGCTCCAGATTCGAGCGATTCGCCCCCTATAGCTGTTGCTAAGACCTTTCGTTTGTCATCTTTAGATGGAGAAGTCTTTTCACGTTTTGGTGATTTTCTTCCAGATGAAAATATATTCACCTTCAAAACCAAAAAAATATTAAAGTTTGAAAACAAAAGCAAATAAAATTATTTGACAAAAATGAAAATAACTCAGAAAAAGTCAATCAAAAAACTATTTGCCAAATCATGTAAGCAAATTAGCTTTTACTCATTTTAAGCGGACCAGAAATAAGCTCAGACCTTTTCATATGTTAGTAAATAAATCAATCAATACTGTACATACCCCTCTTCTACTTAAAGATTTTTCTTCGTCACCAACTGATTCATTTCCTAGATGAGATTGATATCAGTATTTTTACATTCAAAGCGAAAAGTCACGTTTCACTTACCGTTCTCGGTACTTGCTTTGTCTTTATCCTTCTTACTTTTCCCTCCAGGGAATACAGATACACCTCCTATTGGTTTCTGGAATTGCGGGGAATTGACAATTATAAAAATAGTTTTAGTTTAAATTATCGATGGTTTGTAAGCAAAGAGACGTACAAACAAAGAAATATTGACACCAAAAACAATCAAAGCCAAATTTATGGTAAAAATGTGATTTCTGCAAAGCTTGCTTTATAAATTATAATTGATTTCGCTTAATTCTTTGATGCATTCTTGCAATATGTCTTCTGTTAACGAAAATCACAAAAGCATATAAAAACGCGAATGTAATCCTGCTTTTAAAACAGATAAAAATTTAATTGTTTTTTTTTTGTATTGGACGTATTTTTTGAATATGGACGTCATTTCTTCGGAACAAATCGTGTTAACGTTACAACACATCAACCATCACGTAAGCGAATCACTGTTGTATTGATTGATACCAGAAAAAAACAGTGTTCTTTTTTTTCGAAAAGAATTATATATTTTCTAAATTATCATTGGAGAGTGATACCTCTGGCTGAGGCTGGCGAAAAATATGCATATCTATATATATTGCTGAAGCCTAAAGACATAAAAACTGCAAAATCATTTGAAAACCTCTTAAAAGAAGTCATACGAGAAAAAAATACAATTTGAACTGAAATTTTATAGGCACGATCTCCGCCTCGAAAAGAAGATTCGTTCACGTCAAGGTCGCGCATTTAAGAGGATGAAAACGACAATTTCTTTTGGCAATAGTAGGAATGAATGCCAGTAAATAACAGCAGCTTTCGCAGCCAAATATTTTTCTCCTTTTACACTGACGGAAAATTAAAATGCGATATATCAACCGAAGAATGCTATCTATTCATAGGGTGGCGTCAACATTATTCTTCCAACGGGAGCATGATGTCAAAATTTTGCTGTGTCCAGTGTTGACCACATTCGGGGTATACACGTCAGGCAAGAAATGATAAGCAGAAACGAGAAATAAGCGCAACCTACAAACTTAATCAAAGGATCACTAAATGCTGCGAAAACATGGAGGGGCATATAAAATTGAAAGCATGTAAAAAATATTGATCTTTGCCGTTAAAAATGAAGAAGTTTCTACTTCATTCTATTGCAGAACCAATTTGTAAAAAAATTGATCGTTTAATTTGTCATAACATTTCTGACGAAACCAACTGTTATGTATTTGTCGCAAATAAAAAAATGATATCTCGCATTTTCATATAGATTTTAATTTTATGTATTTTCTATCATGAATTACCATTAAGTAAAATTACTCATGTTTCCACGAGTAGAGCAAAACCAAGAATTTTGACTTTAAACCGATATATTTTCAAATATATATATGCATATATATATGCATATATATATATATATATATATATATATATATATATATATATATATATATTTCCATAAACTCATAAAACTGTAAAGCATCCGCTTTTCTTCTGTTGAAAATCATGCTAAATAATATAAATTGATACAAACAAAGAATAAAAAATAATAATGCTATCGATGGATAACCAATTTAATCCACACGTACAATTGATGCGTTGATTTTTAAAAAGTTTTACTATAGAAACCATACGAAAAACCACATTCTTTGCTTTAATAACCTGTTCGGTAACGTTAGCGCCACCTGTTTCGTACTCGCCTTCTAACGAACTCTGTGATGATGCTGAAGCCGTACCAGTACTTGATTCGCGCTTCAGCTGATTTCAAGATATTCAAATCATGACACAATGCCACAAATAAATGTTCCGATTTTTACAGTGTAGCAACATAGTGTTAGTGCAATGCAAATAAAATAGATACCTATATTATTCTTACTGCTAGAATTTTCGACTTTTTAGAAGGGCGCGAAAACTGGTGAAATTTCGAGAAAACATTGAAGTCAACACATTGTTAACCGGCAACTTCACTTAGAAACCTTTATATATTATATCAATTTTTATATATTTTGGTACGAACAACTGTATATCACTCACCTAAGTATAATGATACACATCAGGTTTTGCAAATATGTATATCTCCTTTTTCTCTCCTTTCTTCTTGGAGAACATACCCAACACGGTCGATTGAATTTATTTTGGATACAAACCAAACACCAAGAAACACATTTTCTTTTTAATTATAGCGGACACGACCAAACACGACGAACAAAGAATTTACAATATTTTATATTGCCCTGCGTATCATGTCTTGAAATAGCTCATGCAAGTGCAAACACGAGTCAACTCGTGACCGGTCAACAATGGTTCAAAACAAACAGAAACACAACAATATTTGAATTGCTTGGCCAAATGTTGCCATAGTTGTTCTTAGCCCTTCTAACTGATCTATAGTGATACATATAGCAATTTAAATACCTTTTCTTTTCTCTCCTTTTTCAACGGACTACGTGATTGGCGCGGTGAGTCTAAATCTGGAATGTGTTCGGGTGGATGAGACATGGTGTGCCTTTTTGTAGCATCTTTCTCACGATCTTTTTCCAATGCCAAAGCTAAATTACGAATTCATTAAAACTGATTTTAACATTCAATGGCAACTATACCGTCCATGCTTCGACTTTGTAAACGTTTTCCAGTTAGGCTTCTCTCAAAAGCGGGTGCTGGACGTTCAACAGGTGTTTTCCTCGATTCGTACATTGTCCTGCCGGAATATCGAAATTTCGATCCGAATCGCGGAAATAAGCTGGTTTTTTGGGGTTGTTCTGGTGTCATAAGGCGGAAAAATGTGTGGTGTTCGACGCATGCCTTCCAAAGTTTTTTCGCAGCTCGATGATTAGCTAATTTAAATCCAATAGTTGATTCATATTGTTCGAATTCCCCTGGACGAATTTTTATGTAGAAATTGTGGCGTTTGTACGATATTTTTAGAATTTTTGGCCATGCGAATCGATTTATGCGAAGCCTGTAATAATAAACAAAAGTTATACTTTCAAACCCAAGCTGAACTTAACTATCGCTCATATCGGCAAACAGGAAAATGTATTTTTTTCGTTTAGCTATTTCATAAGCATATGTTCATCAATTTTGTTATGAATATACATACTTGTCGCGATATACCAACAGACCCGATGCACAAACGCCCAGCATGATGTCGACTCCTTCGGAATCTTTAGCAGAATGTAGATCAACGCCGTACATTGCAAGTTTTTTAGCATTTTCTAAATAATGCAATTCGGCTTCCGCCGGAGATTGGCCTCTGAAATAACCAAACAATAATTTACTTCGCTTTTAGAACTTTTTGTACCAACCTATGTGTTTTATGTAAATCAATGACTTTGTCAACCAATTCGAGTGTTTGATTCGGAGCAAATTTGAAGTCTTTCAGATAGTTTCTGTCTTTCATTTCTTGTGGATCATAATCTCCAAGTTCTGACTGAACTAGATATGAGCCGAGAAGAGCATGTGTTACAAATGAACATGGCAGCCGCCCTTCTAGGATATCGTTTCGAATCTGAAAAAAATGTTAGGTATTATATATGTTTATATTGACGTTTGATGTTCTACAGTTTTAAACCAAATTACTTTGCTGCCGTTTTTTTCACAAAGATTAGCGTATATATATTTTTGCCATTTTCTAGATCAATTTTAGACAGGTGTATTATTTGTCTTGAAATGTACACAATTCATTTGTTTAGGCGGTGAGAGTAGAAATATACTTCTCTTTGAATTCTTACGATATTTGGAAACAACCAACCCAGTACAGACGCAATAATTGTCCGTAACAAAAAATTAAATCATTCTATTTCAGTGGTTTTCTATTTTGAATTATGGCACATTTTAAATATTTTCAAACCACTAAAGTCGAGTCGATTTCATTTTTCTGTATCTTCTAGATATTGTGATAAAATTCAACATTTTCTTGTGTTCATTTCTTGACAGTAAAATATCAATAGGAATTTATGTTCTTCACCAAAAGTATCATAAACAAAAGTTCTAAAATTTTGACGAACATAGATAAAAAATGTTACCTGAAGACACAAGTGGTATCTGGTAATATCCTCTTGTAATTGTGCCGGTTCTGGAGGGTAAAACTTAACGGCGAAGAAGAGAGTCCATGGATCTGATTTAAAAAATTTGCCAACCGGTTTGTCCAGCTCTAGCCATACACGTGAATCAACAGGTGTTTCATAGAGCAGGCCAAAATAATCTTTCTCCAAGATATTCAATCCAGCGCATATTGAGTTCACTAGATCACGACCTCTTGCTTTTCTCTGAAATATTCAATTGTTAGATAAAAAAGACGACAATTTAACGGCAATGAATCGAACATCGAAAGTATAAATTCTATACTTACATCAATTGTGACTTCTAAATTCGACCCATCCAGAAGTGTCACTCGAGCAATTGCTGCCTTGTTCGAAGTTGGAGCAACTGGCTTCTTTTTTGAGGGTGTCTCGGTTCCAGCAGCTGGCTCACTTCTAGTTTCCGCTGGCATACTTTAGCTACAGAAATAAAACAAATTTTCTTTCTATTCGAAATTATCCTAATCAATAATGTGGTGAGTTTAGACTTAAAACTATTTGCTAACCAAGATGAACAGGAATCGGGAATCAGGAAGTTACTCTCATGAAACACTATTATTTCATATTTTTTTGCAAGGTACATTTTTCTTGTAGACTATGTTTGCATAGCAATACTCTTTTTTTTAAATAAGTGTTTTCAAATTTCAATAGAACTAACTATAACTATATCTTGAGCAGCGTATTTACCATATCTTAAGAAAAACCACATTTACAATTTGAAAAAATGAGTAGTAGTTGTCTTCATCAAATTAATTAATAACAATTTTAGTATGTACTTTGTTGTCTAAATTAAATAATTCCAGGAGTTGGTGAAACGCATCATAATGAATCGCGTTTAGAACTTAATATATCCGCATTCTTTCAAAATATCGATTCAAAAGACATTAATTTATTCGAGTTTTTACATTATATATCATTAAAATGATCTCATGCCAATAGTAGCAATGCTGTTGTTTATTAATATTCAAATTAGCGCTAACGAAAATTGTATTCAATCAAGCACGGTTCAAACAATGTGGGATGTAGCGCTTGACATCATCTAAGTACCAATTCATAGATCTAATTTTTTTTGTAAACTTATTTTGTAATGAGGCTGTTTTCAGTTAAATATATCTTTGATTGCTACTTAATAAACGCAGTAAAGTTTTTTACGAACTTATAGATTAGTAGCAAACTCAAAATTGAGTTCTCACATGAACTGACCAGCTATTGGAAGGAATTACAAAAATTCATCTTGGAATATTTGATGACAACATTCTCATGTCGTGACCCCAATCAACATACAATTTTATTCATGGGTTGATCTCAGTAAATTGCGCTAAGTATGTAGTGACATTTTCAAAGTCCCACGCATTGCATTTTTGGACACTAACAATCAAGTATTTGAACGGGCACAAATAATTATTTTTTTGTTTTTTTATGACACCACCTTACTGCGCTCAAAGAGATCTTCACAAAATTCGAAGTTCTTCCCTTTACTTTGTTAAACTCTGTCTTTCCTATTATACCTATTTTGCCTTAACCACTCACTTCTACAAAACTTTCATTAAGACTTCGACCCGACGCTCCTTTTCTATCTATCCTAGGCACAGCCATCCCAATTTCGGATAGCGGACACGTTGACGGCGACACATTGTCGCCGATGAGCCACAATTGATTTTCGCAGGAATAACTGACTGACTGGAATAACATCACTAAATAGCAACGACCAAGCGAGCGCCTATACACGCAGGTCGTGTTGTCAGACTTGAAAGAAATATGCTTGCAGAGGCAACTCAAGAGTACGTGCATGGCAGTCCTCAACATTCGTAATGATATTTTATCCGTATTGGAAGAAAAACTATTGAAATGAAGCTCTGCTAAGAAACTAGTTTTTGTGGTTTAATTCAATTTAATAAATTTAGCACTTCCGATTCAGTAGATATGTTTGATATGGTTGCGCATATGGAAGTTGATATTTTCAGCACATGGCATGCTATTGAAAATGCATTGCTCTGACCCTGCATTACACCAATGTATCGTGTAAAATCGAGTAAACAATTAGCGTAACTGTCATTATGATTTACCGACATAAAAACATATCTGGCAGACGCAACTTCCATGTTTAACAAAACACAATACCACGAGAATATGGCAGGGCGGCAGCCCACATGTACACATCTCGCACTGACACTTTGGCCCCATATAACCAACCATACGCATAAACTAGTTTAGAACACAACTTGTTTGTGTGGTAAGTATTGCTTCATCCATCGCTTTATTGGAGCAATAAAGATTTTCTAGAGCCGCTTTAGAAGCTAATCGCCGTAGCGAATACGATACACAACAACCGCGCCTGTTGCACTATTCGGAACTGCGCACCTGCCCCAACACTCCCTTCACACTTAAAAATATGCGAAATATCTGACGTCATCATGAAGACGGCCAACTCCCTAACTCCCAAAATAATAATCGCGGGCGTGTTCTCTTGGTTCGCTCGTCGCTTTTGGCACGTTCACAAATTAACTTCTGGCTTCTTTGAAATTAGCAAGACCAGCGATTGCTGCCTCCATCACGGTTATCTTACCTTTTGCTTACGGCGATTCCCGTTGCTTGCTTCGAAAACCTTTAGGTGGGACTCAACGTTGTTCGATTGCGATCTCGGCAATCCCAAACTAGTCGCTACCGCTTGGGTGTGCACCTTTTCCAGTTTCCAAGAGCCTGCAACAATACACGCTTGCGGTTTCCTACAACTCTGAGCGGACTCGAATGCGATAAACAACAAAAATCCACGAAAACGCGAACTGAAATAAGAAACTAAACGTCTACTCCCTATCCCGACAACGCCATATTAGACTAAAACCATTACGTCACCCTTCCAAGTACTAAATCTACTACTTCTATTCCAAAGTTTCTGGTGGTTTGAGGATAGGCTAAATGAATTTTTGGCTGTGAAAATGAGTGAAAAATGATAGAGCCACTTTCAGTTTCGGCAAATTATAAATTTTTTAAATTTTTCTGTTTTTTTTAATTGGCTACCAAAAACGGAAGAACATGACTGTTTAGTCTGTTGGCAGTAAATAAATAGTAATAATGTAAGAACATGAGTTCTACAATTAGAAATAAAGGAATTGAAAAGAGCTGCGAGATCATTATCGGTACAACCAATTGAAGTCATCGTTTACGTTGTAAATACGTACGTATGTATACAAACGAAATAAGACAACATAAATCATGAGTAGAATAATTAGCTAGAAGAATCCACGTCAACTGATAGTTGAACTTAAATATGCAAAAAATATTCTATTTTCAATTTGACAGTAGCATTTTTTTCAAAGTTGGAGGTGGAGATTTCTACCGGCTAAAACCACCGTCTGGTTCAATCATCAATTTTTAGTAATTTTTCGTATTTAATTTTCAGTACATAGCACTTCCCAGACGATAAAAATCGGTATAAGGGCTGTACCAAAATTGTATCCTTTTAGTTAAATTAATCGTTCGTAAATTATTTCATGTTTGGCTTTGACTTTAGTGGAGCTGATTGTATTTGTAATTTACTTCGTATGTTATGATAAAATTCGCTTATGAACGTTTTATACCAAATTTTTTAATATTCGAATCTTTAAAGCCCCCCCACAACTCACGTTTCATAGTCGGTGCCCCTCATAACTTCGAAACTACCGCACCGAATCTTTTGAAATTTTGAACATTATCTCTGTACGTACTTTACGAGGTAATGCTGGAGAGCATTCTTCAAATCTGTTAATATTTTTTTTTAAATAACAAATTAGCCGATTTTTTTCGCAAAAAATCGCGTTTTCTCCTTCAAAGTGTTCAAAAAAAAATGAAAAATTGAAATTTCAAACCATCCCAGCTTTAAGCCTAGTACACAGTTCGATTCAGAACAGAAAATTCTGCATGTCTCTACATTTGGTAAATAATTTGCTGCTGGAAATTTGACAATGGAGACTAGTGGAACAAGTGGAGATTAAGAAAGTCAAAGTCATTTACACTTTTGAATCTTCAAATTGCCGGCTGCTGTTGATGATGGCGACAACTTCAAAGACAGTTTCAATGACAGCTATTGCCAAACGTCAACTTTCTGCATCAAAAGAAATGTCGAAACAATTAAAATTCAAGTCTGAAAAGTGTGGAGAGTACTTGGTGTTGCGGTGCTGCCATCTACCAAGTTCATTGATTCTGCGCAGAAAACTGTGTACTGCTTCTGCAGAATTGAGTCTGAAATTCTGTGCGGAATTTCTGCAACTGCAGAATTTTCATACAAATTTCTGCGTCGAACCGAACTGTGTACTAAGCTTTACCTGGGAAAAACTGTTATCTACCGAATGGACTTTCATTTTTTGATTTCAAATGATCCAACACCAAGTTATGAGGGGCACTGCAACTTTTTCTCCGAGACACGTCCGAATAATTGCTGCCATTCCGTATTTTTTAATATTTCGTCGTGAAAATTTTATACAATATTCTCCGAATGTCATACTTTAATGTACCATTTGTTTTGATACAGAGATTTTAACTGTGGCGTCACAGAAAATTCACAAAAACATGCCTTTTTTGTACGAAGTAACCTTATCCCCCCTTAAGCCGGGTGGGATTGCCCAAACCCTGGCCAGAATCGGCTGCGGTGCAGTGGTGAACGCTACGCGAAATAAAGTCGTAATACTTAATTTAAGATATTATTGTATTGATAGTATTTTATTATATTGATTGAGTCGTCCTTCGAAGCTTGGAAAAATCGAAACAAATTAGAACTCTTAAAAACCGGTCGTGCAGTGTCAGTGTCAACCGTCGTTTCGATCGCATAGTTCCCTCGAGACTCGCCAAACGACACTCGGACTGTGACATTTGCAGACCGCTCTTGAAGTCGGCCATTAATTTTCCATATTGACGAGTTGGTTCTGGTCGGCGTGTATCTTTGCAACTGTTGAATTCTCCGGAAAATCTGCTTCCGAAAGATAATAATGGGTGTTGATATCGTTCCTATATCTCCAGGAGATGGTAAGTTGGAAATATCAATACAAACAATTTATTAATAATATGAGCTATAATATATAATATATATCCTTACGGCGTTAATCGAAGACTCTTCCAGGGAGGACTTTTCCTAAGAACGGCCAGGTCGCGGTCGTCCATTACACCGGCACGCTCCAAAATGGGGAGGTGTTTGATTCTTCGAGAACGCGGGGCAAACCATTCAAGTTCGTCGTTGGGCAAGGCGAGGTTATTCGTGGCTGGGACGAAGGAGTGGCTAGTCTTTCTGTGGGACAACGAGCGAAGCTCGTCTGTAGCCCTGACTACGCGTATGGTAATACCTCCTACAAAAAGTAAAGAAATTAATATTCTCATAAATAAAAATACTAGGTAGCCGTGGACATCCAGGCGTCATCCCGCCCAACGCCACTCTGACCTTCGATGTCGAACTACTAAAAGTCGAATAAAATTGGCACACATTTTCTGGAAACTAGCTTATTGCAGAATAATCACACAGCGTCTTTGCTATTTCTCAAAGTAGATAAAATGTAATGAGCACCGACACGTGTTAAGTTGGGTTCACTGCGACTATAGATTCTGAACTGCAAGCGTTCGAAGTTAACATGTTCTAATATTGAAATTGCATTTATAAACTGGAATCCTACTCATATTACATTGAGCGTGTTTCTGTACTATGTGGACTCGCAATAAATTTTACGAAATACTTTTTCAGCAACTAATGAGTTTCTCGCACTCACTCTGCCTTTCTGGAACCGGCATCGTGATTTTAAATAGCAGTAAACCCTATTGAAAATTTTTGCATATAAGCATTGGAGAACATAAATATGGTGTTTTAGCAGAACAACTAAACTACCAATTCATAAATTTTACAATTTATTGAGTTCTTCACAGTTGTGTGTAATGACGGTAATTCCTTCATAACACCTTCTTTTCTTCTATAACATTCACTGAGTTGCAAATTTTTAGATTTCTTACGCGCTTTGCTCGTCGCTCAGAGCTGGATCGGTAACGAACGAGAAAACCATAAAAGCTTAACGTTACCGCTACTATAATTTCACCGCTGCTCACGTTCACTGACACGAAGTTCTTACCGATTCTGTGTTGCAGTTCAAAGGAATGCAATCCATTCTTCGTTGCCCTATATTCCTAAATTAATAGAACAAGGCCCTCAAGTACGGCCCGCGGTTTTACGGGACAAAATCTTATGTTTTCCTTCATTTATCATATACTTTCTGTTATTTATGAAAAAGTGGTAGTTATTTACTGGCCAGGGCACTGCCAGACTTGGTATATGTACCTTTGAAAATATTCTTAGAGACTTCAGTTTCTTGAATTACATTGATGAAACGTCTTTGCTGACACAAAGGTCATTCGGTTTTGACAAATCGATTTAGAAAAACGGCAAAATGACTGACAGAATGTGTCGTGTGTTGAAGTGAAAGATAAAATCCGCGAAAGTGCTTTATTCTCTGCAAATCTGGGAGTGCCTAGGAGACGTCAAAATTTACAAGCAATGGCGTCATTTCTTGGAGCGAAATTTGGCGTTTGAAGGCCTCAATTGCGCACTGTCTGCTGAAACGGTTTCAGTAACTAATGAGTTTCTCGCGTCCAAGGCTTTTGAATTTAGGTGAGAATACTAAGTATAAGCTGTTTGCTAATACATAATATTATATTAGATGCATGTTGAATGACACCAAATTGTGTCTCGTCTCAACAAGGATGATTTCAATCAGTTCAATAGTGTGTTTATATCAACTGGGATCTTATGCGGTATCATACAATGTCAGCCATTGTCCTACTTACGTTTCGCCTCAGGTCTGATCTTTCCAAAAAATAGATTTGGTCAGTTTCAAAATTGTGCTTAGATCCCCTCTTCTGCCTCTGCTTAGAACAAGGAAGGCTTGTATTGCCTGACACTCCAAATTGAGTTCAAATGTGCTCATAAGCGGCTCTCTGTTCGCGATAATAAGAAATTATTAAAACCGTTACCGATCCCAAAAACAATAATGGTGCAAAGCACTTCATTATTCTTTTATTAACAATGGTGTAGATTACGAAGAAGAAAATCAGCGCTGGAGTCGCATCAACCAGCCCAACAAAGAAGAAAAAATTGACTATTCGCCAACAAGCACGAGCCACACACCATTCTTCAAACCCGAAAAGTATAAGTGGCCTAATGGCGGTCACAAAGAGCCACTGAAGAAAATGCGAGTGTAGCTAATAATGTTTGTTCACAGTGGAAGGACAAATTGCTTTGACTGATCGGAAATAATGGACCGAAGAACATATTGAACACAGACGAAACAGACCTGATGCTCAAGTGGCTTCCGGTAGTTCAATGAATTTTAAAGGCGAAAAATGTCATCGCGATAAAATTTATAAAACAGGATCACCATATTGATAGCTGCAAATGTAACTGAAAATTTAAAAATCTTTGATGATCGGCAAGTCAGCAAAGACCAGATATTTCATAAACATCAAATCAATCCCGATGACGTAATGTTCTAACAAAACGGCATGGATGACTTGTGAATTATTCAATGAATGGCCCAGATTGTTGAATGGTAGCATGGAGGGGTAGCAGTGTAAAATTATGTAAATCATCGATAACTGTACCGCCCGTCGTATGATTCGCTATTATGAAATGATTAGTTTCAACCACGTATTTATTTATAAAAACCATTATTGTAACAGGATTCGAATAAATCGATAGCCGTTTTTGAAACTGCAAAGTTGATTTTTGCTTGCTATGTGAACTAGATAACTTCAAATCAAGGAAAAAGTCGCATTTCTATTACACCGCCCCCCCCCCCCACAATCAGCCGCAGATTAGGTATGTATATCGAGGATACCAAGTAAAGAATGGTGTGGACATCCTGGCGTCATCCTGAATGACGATTTCTATGCAGAAAAAGATTCTGAAAAATAAAGAATTCTCCGTCATATTGGTAAGTATACAGGTTGCGCGAAACCTCTTTTCTCACCAACTAAGCAATAGGTCCTGACCAAATTGGTACCAAAAGAAAGGATACAGTGTTTACTAACTGCTTACAGCTAAGTTAGTGGCAGCGACACACGATTTCTATGTGAAACCAGGATTCTGAGAAATAAAGAATTCTCCGTCATATTGATAAGTATACAGGTTGCGCAAATTCTCTTTTCTCAACAACCACCCATTATATCCTTGCAAAATTGGTATCAAAAGAAAGGATACAATGTTTGCTAACTGCTTACAGTTAAGCTAGTTGCAGCAACACAGGATTTCTATGCGAAAAAAGCATTCGGAAGATGCACTGAAAAGTAATGAATTCCACGGCAAGTTGGTAAATACACAGGTACCGCAAAATTTGTTTCCTGGACAACTGTCAATTAGATCCTAGCAAAACTGGCATCAAAAGAAAGGATACAATGTTTGTTAACTACTTAAATTTAAAATCGTGGCAGAAACATACAGTGCCGAGAAGAAGTGATGCAAAAGCTCATATTGATGAAATTCTTTGAATTAACCTTTTCATATTTTTAAAGCTAGTGAATAAAAAGTCCGTTGGTTTTTTTCTTGCTATTAATATATTTCCAAACAGTGATTAGACATAAACAAATCAATAAAATATTTAACTTTTCTATAAGAAAAAAATTAAAAAGTAAATCAATTCATTTTTGGCTACCGAGAAAAAGTGATGCAAAAATTAATCCTCGATCATCTTCTACCAACTGTAGTGGGTAACTGATAGCAACTAATGCTTCCCAATATTAGGTAGGATTTCCTTTTCGATCTATGACAGCTTGAAGCCTTCTTGGCATAGATGAAACCAACTTTGCGCAGTATTCTTGAGTGATCTTGCCCCACTCTTCTTTTATTATTTTCTTAAGCGCGGATTTGCTGCGGATGTTATGTGTTGCAAGTCGACGCGACAGTTCTTCCCAAACATGCTCAATTGGATTGAGATCAGGTGATTGTGGGGGCCATTTCAAGCAATTTGGAACATTATAAAGTATCCACATTCGAGTTTGGTTGGCGGTATGCTTAGGACTATTGTCTTGCATGAATATGTAGTTTGTTCCCAAATTTAACTTTTGAACGCTAGATTCTAGCCGATTCTTTAAAATCTCGATGTAGACTTTGTGATCCATAGTTTTTTCTTCTCATTATATGAAGTTCGCTCACTCCATTGAAGGTCATACATCCCCAGACCAAAAAAGAACCACCACCATGCTTCACAGTTCCTTTCATATTTTTCGTATCTAGCTCCGTAAGAGGCTTTCTCCGCACTTTTGCTCGTCCATCATGAGAAAACACATTAAACTTGCTGTCATCCGTGAATAAGACGCGTTTCCAAAATTCGACATCCTTATTCAAATGTTCTTTGGCGAAATTTAATCTTTTTTCTCGGTTTATGCCGCTAACGAAGAATTTCTTTCGTGGAATGCAACACACGTAACCCGATTTCCTTAAATGATTTCGGACTGTATGAACACTTACATCTTTGTTATAAATAGATGTTAGTGTTGCTGTGATTTTCGTTGCCGGTATAAAAGGATCTTTCTTCACTTCTCGTTCGATTACTCGCATATCACGTTCTGATAATATTTTCTTCCTACCTGAGCGCTTTTTATTTTCCAAGTTTTTATTTTTGCAGAACCTGTCTATTATCCTCCAAACAGTGGAAATGAGTCTGTTAACGATGGATGCAATTTCCTTGTATGGAACGGTCTGGTTATGAAGCCGAAGAATAATTTTTCTTTCATCTAAAGAAGTCTCTTTTCTCATGTTGATCGACTGAAAATTGGTTAAATAGTAATATCAATGAAAACCTAAACCTGAGGATTGACAAATTACTTTCTTTCACGAATGTTTTCCTCCAATCGCCTCTAAAATTGATTTTCAATGATGAAAACAACTAACCATTGACTGCAATCGCTGATAAAATGACACATTTTCAATGAAAAGCAATTATTGCATCACTTTTTCTCGGTCTGTTTTAAGTTAGAGGTTAATCTGGAAGCGTAAACAAACTTTCAGAAACCGGTTCTGGGGAAAATGATGTAGAAATTTTATCATAGGCACATAGGGCCATACTCCGAAATATCAATTTTGCCGATATTCCTTTAAAGAGTTCGTAAATAAGCTATCAAAGTCGAAAATTTGTATATTTTAATCTTTTTGCATCACTTCTTCTCGGCACTGTATGATTTCTATGCGAAAAGACTATCCTGAGGATATACTGAAAAGTCAAGGATTCCCTGGCAAATTGGCAAATATGCAAGTTGCGCAAAATCTCTTTTCTCGACAACTAAAAATTAGATCCTTACAAAATTGGTATCAAAAGAAAGGATATAATGTTTGCTAACATTAACACCATTCTCTACTGCATTTTAGGAACAGGAATGGACGAAAATACGTGGACAAGCATCAGTTTTATTCTGCCGCATTTCTTGTTCCGAAACGCAAACTTTTTGCAGGGACGGTACTCCCGAGACGCACTATACAATAGACATAATTGTGGAATGAAAGTGAATGCACGCACCATACAATAGACATAATTGTGGAATGCAACCGTTCCAATTTGAACACACTGGCAGCTCGAATCAGCTGTCACCTTGCAAATGTTGACGGATGGTGCCGCTGCCATGTGTGTCGATTGACGTTTAAGAATATGGGGAAAACTCGAAATCAGATGAAGATTTTTGGTAGGTACAACTAATGTCGTGGTGACAATCGCGTTCTTAAAATGTGTTTTTGTTTCTAGAAGTGAAATTCTCTAGAATCTTGGACGGATGGCCGGCCTTAGGTTCGCCGATTACTACGAGCAGCCCGAATCAGCTGGCACCCCGCAATTGTTGACGGATGGTGCCGCGGACATGTGCGTTGATTGATGTTTAAAAATGCGGAGAAAACTGGAAATCAAGTGAAGATTTTCGGTAGGTACAACTAACTACGTGGGCAAGTAGACATTTGTGTTTAATAAACTCACAAAGTGTTGTAAATTGCGTTCTTACAATGTTGCTTATCTTTCTAAAATTGGAACGCGGAGGGATGGCCGGCCTGGTCGATTACAACAAGCAGTGGTGGAGATGCTTGATTTGGCGAAGAATTTCAGTAAGGCTGTTCGATGTTGTCGAAGACAAAAAGGAAATTACCACCGAACAGCTAACGATTAAGAAGGTGGGCAAACAGGACCCAAAGCAACATTTCGAAGAAAAGTCGGCAACGTTATGCAAAATAATATCGGGCAGGCGTTTCTAGGAACATTTGCCCGCAACTTTCCAGCAAACTTTTGAAGCTACACTTTCCAGTAACATTTTCTAGCAACGCTTTGCAGCAACATTTCCTGGCAACTTTTAACAGCAACATTTCTTGGCAACATTTCTTGGCAACATTTTCTAGCAACATTTTCTGGCAACATTTTCTAGCAACATTTCTTAGCAACATTTTCTAGCAACATTTTCTAGCAACATTTCTTAGCAACATTTCTTAGCAACATTTTCTAGCAACATTTCTTAGCAACATTTTCTAGCAACATTTTCTAGCAACATTTTCTAGCAACATTTCTTAGCAACATTTTCTAGCAACATTTTCTGGCAACATTTTCTTATTGTTTTTGCAAACATCTGGAAAAAGAGTGAGATACTGAAAATAAAGAGGAACTTAAAAGAGGTATACGTCACCGAAGATTTTCCGAAAGAAGTACTAGAAAAGCGAAAAGAATTAAAGCCAAAACTTATAGAAGAACGTGCAAAAGGAAATTTTGCGTACATAAAATACGATCAATTGATAGTTAAAGAGGGAAATCAAAATAAAGAGAGAAAAATAAAAATTTCAGTAAGGCTGTTCGATGTTGTCGAAGACAAAAAGGAAATTACCACCGAACAGCTAACGATTAAGAAGGTGGGCAAACAGGACCCAAAGCAACATTTCGAAGAAAAGTCGGCAACGTTATGCAAAATAATATCGGGCAGGCGTTTCTAGGAACATTTGCCCGCAACTTTCCAGCAAACTTTTGAAGCTACACTTTCCAGTAACATTTTCTAGCAACGCTTTGCAGCAACATTTCCTGGCAACTTTTAACAGCAACATTTCTTGGCAACATTTCTTGGCAACATTTTCTAGCAACATTTTCTGGCAACATTTTCTAGCAACATTTCTTAGCAACATTTACTAGCAACATTTTCTAGCAACATTTCTTAGCAACATTTCTTAGCAACATTTTCTAGCAACATTTTCTAGCAACATTTCTTAGCAACATTTTCTAGCAACATTTTCTAGCAACATTTTCTAGCAACATTTCTTAGCAACATTTTCTAGCAACATTTTCTGGCAACATTTTCTTATTGTTTTTGCAAACATCTGGAAAAAGAGTGAGATACTGAAAATAAAGAGGAACTTAAAAGAGGTATACGTCACCGAAGATTTTCCGAAAGAAGTACTAGAAAAGCGAAAAGAATTAAAGCCAAAACTTATAGAAGAACGTGCAAAAGGAAATTTTGCGTACATAAAATACGATCAATTGATAGTTAAAGAGGGAAATCAAAATAAAGAGAGAAAAATAAAAATTTCAGTAAGGCTGTTCGATGTTGTCGAAGACAAAAAGGAAATTACCACCGAACAGCTAACGATTAAGAAGGTGGGCAAACAGGACCCAAAGCAACATTTCGAAGAAAAGTCGGCAACGTTATGCAAAATAATATCGGGCAGGCGTTTCTAGGAACATTTGCCCGCAACTTTCCAGCAAACTTTTGAAGCTACACTTTCCAGTAACATTTTCTAGCAACGCTTTGCAGCAACATTTCCTGGCAACTTTTAACAGCAACATTTCTTGGCAACATTTCTTGGCAACATTTTCTAGCAACATTTTCTGGCAACATTTTCTAGCAACATTTCTTAGCAACATTTTCTAGCAACATTTTCTAGCAACATTTCTTAGCAACATTTCTTAGCAACATTTTCTAGCAACATTTTCTAGCAACATTTCTTAGCAACATTTTCTAGCAACATTTTCTAGCATCATTTTCTAGCAACATTTCTTAGCAACATTTTCTAGCAACATTTTCTGGCAACATTTTCTTATTGTTTTTGCAAACATCTGGAAAAAGAGTGAGATACTGAAAATAAAGAGGAACTTAAAAGAGGTATACGTCACCGAAGATTTTCCGAAAGAAGTACTAGAAAAGCGAAAAGAATTAAAGCCAAAACTTATAGAAGAACGTGCAAAAGGAAATTTTGCGTACATAAAATACGATCAATTGATAGTTAAAGAGGGAAATCAAAATAAAGAGAGAAAAATAAAAATTTCAGTAAGGCTGTTCGATGTTGTCGAAGACAAAAAGGAAATTACCACCGAACAGCTAACGATTAAGAAGGTGGGCAAACAGGACCCAAAGCAACATTTCGAAGAAAAGTCGGCAACGTTATGCAAAATAATATCGGGCAGGCGTTTCTAGGAACATTTGCCCGCAACTTTCCAGCAAACTTTTGAAGCTACACTTTCCAGTAACATTTTCTAGCAACGCTTTGCAGCAACATTTCCTGGCAACTTTTAACAGCAACATTTCTTGGCAACATTTCTTGGCAACATTTTCTAGCAACATTTTCTGGCAACATTTTCTAGCAACATTTCTTAGCAACATTTTCTAGCAACATTTTCTAGCAACATTTCTTAGCAACATTTCTTAGCAACATTTTCTAGCAACATTTTCTAGCAACATTTCTTAGCAACATTTTCTAGCAACATTTTCTAGCAACATTTCTTAGCAACATTTTCTAGCAACATTTTCTGGCAACATTTTCTTATTGTTTTTGCAAACATCTGGAAAAAGAGTGAGATACTGAAAATAAAGAGGAACTTAAAAGAGGTATACGTCACCGAAGATTTTCCGAAAGAAGTACTAGAAAAGCGAAAAGAATTAAAGCCAAAACTTATAGAAGAACGTGCAAAAGGAAATTTTGCGTACATAAAATACGATCAATTGATAGTTAAAGAGGGAAATCAAAATAAAGAGAGAAAAATAAAAATTTCAGTAAGGCTGTTCGATGTTGTCGAAGACAAAAAGGAAATTACCACCGAACAGCTAACGATTAAGAAGGTGGGCAAACAGGACCCAAAGCAACATTTCGAAGAAAAGTCGGCAACGTTATGCAAAATAATATCGGGCAGGCGTTTCTAGGAACATTTGCCCGCAACTTTCCAGCAAACTTTTGAAGCTACACTTTCCAGTAACATTTTCTAGCAACGCTTTGCAGCAACATTTCCTGGCAACTTTTAACAGCAACATTTCTTGGCAACATTTCTTGGCAACATTTTCTAGCAACATTTTCTGGCAACATTTTCTAGCAACATTTCTTAGCAACATTTTCTAGCAACATTTTCTAGCAACATTTCTTAGCAACATTTCTTAGCAACATTTTCTAGCAACATTTTCTAGCAACATTTCTTAGCAACATTTTCTAGCAACATTTTCTAGCAACATTTCTTAGCAACATTTTCTAGCAACATTTTCTGGCAACATTTTCTTATTGTTTTTGCAAACATCTGGAAAAAGAGTGAGATACTGAAAATAAAGAGGAACTTAAAAGAGGTATACGTCACCGAAGATTTTCCGAAAGAAGTACTAGAAAAGCGAAAAGAATTAAAGCCAAAACTTATAGAAGAACGTGCAAAAGGAAATTTTGCGTACATAAAATACGATCAATTGATAGTTAAAGAGGGAAATCAAAATAAAGAGAGAAAAATAAAAATTTCAGTAAGGCTGTTCGATGTTGTCGAAGACAAAAAGGAAATTACCACCGAACAGCTAACGATTAAGAAGGTGGGCAAACAGGACCCAAAGCAACATTTCGAAGAAAAGTCGGCAACGTTATGCAAAATAATATCGGGCAGGCGTTTCTAGGAACATTTGCCCGCAACTTTCCAGCAAACTTTTGAAGCTACACTTTCCAGTAACATTTTCTAGCAACGCTTTGCAGCAACATTTCCTGGCAACTTTTAACAGCAACATTTCTTGGCAACATTTCTTGGCAACATTTTCTAGCAACATTTTCTGGCAACATTTTCTAGCAACATTTCTTAGCAACATTTTCTAGCAACATTTTCTAGCAACATTTCTTAGCAACATTTCTTAGCAACATTTTCTAGCAACATTTTCTAGCAACATTTCTTAGCAACATTTTCTAGCAACATTTTCTAGCATCATTTTCTAGCAACATTTCTTAGCAACATTTTCTAGCAACATTTTCTGGCAACATTTTCTTATTGTTTTTGCAAACATCTGGAAAAAGAGTGAGATACTGAAAATAAAGAGGAACTTAAAAGAGGTATACGTCACCGAAGATTTTCCGAAAGAAGTACTAGAAAAGCGAAAAGAATTAAAGCCAAAACTTATAGAAGAACGTGCAAAAGGAAATTTTGCGTACATAAAATACGATCAATTGATAGTTAAAGAGGGAAATCAAAATAAAGAGAGAAAAATAAAAATTTCAGTAAGGCTGTTCGATGTTGTCGAAGACAAAAAGGAAATTACCACCGAACAGCTAACGATTAAGAAGGTGGGCAAACAGGACCCAAAGCAACATTTCGAAGAAAAGTCGGCAACGTTATGCAAAATAATATCGGGCAGGCGTTTCTAGGAACATTTGCCCGCAACTTTCCAGCAAACTTTTGAAGCTACACTTTCCAGTAACATTTTCTAGCAACGCTTTGCAGCAACATTTCCTGGCAACTTTTAACAGCAACATTTCTTGGCAACATTTCTTGGCAACATTTTCTAGCAACATTTTCTGGCAACATTTTCTAGCAACATTTCTTAGCAACATTTTCTAGCAACATTTTCTAGCAACATTTCTTAGCAACATTTCTTAGCAACATTTTCTAGCAACATTTTCTAGCAACATTTCTTAGCAACATTTTCTAGCAACATTTTCTAGCAACATTTCTTAGCAACATTTTCTAGCAACATTTTCTGGCAACATTTTCTTATTGTTTTTGCAAACATCTGGAAAAAGAGTGAGATACTGAAAATAAAGAGGAACTTAAAAGAGGTATACGTCACCGAAGATTTTCCGAAAGAAGTACTAGAAAAGCGAAAAGAATTAAAGCCAAAACTTATAGAAGAACGTGCAAAAGGAAATTTTGCGTACATAAAATACGATCAATTGATAGTTAAAGAGGGAAATCAAAATAAAGAGAGAAAAATAAAAATTTCAGTAAGGCTGTTCGATGTTGTCGAAGACAAAAAGGAAATTACCACCGAACAGCTAACGATTAAGAAGGTGGGCAAACAGGACCCAAAGCAACATTTCGAAGAAAAGTCGGCAACGTTATGCAAAATAATATCGGGCAGGCGTTTCTAGGAACATTTGCCCGCAACTTTCCAGCAAACTTTTGAAGCTACACTTTCCAGTAACATTTTCTAGCAACGCTTTGCAGCAACATTTCCTGGCAACTTTTAACAGCAACATTTCTTGGCAACATTTCTTGGCAACATTTTCTAGCAACATTTTCTGGCAACATTTTCTAGCAACATTTCTTAGCAACATTTTCTAGCAACATTTTCTAGCAACATTTCTTAGCAACATTTCTTAGCAACATTTTCTAGCAACATTTTCTAGCAACATTTCTTAGCAACATTTTCTAGCAACATTTTCTAGCAACATTTCTTAGCAACATTTTCTAGCAACATTTTCTGGCAACATTTTCTTATTGTTTTTGCAAACATCTGGAAAAAGAGTGAGATACTGAAAATAAAGAGGAACTTAAAAGAGGTATACGTCACCGAAGATTTTCCGAAAGAAGTACTAGAAAAGCGAAAAGAATTAAAGCCAAAACTTATAGAAGAACGTGCAAAAGGAAATTTTGCGTACATAAAATACGATCAATTGATAGTTAAAGAGGGAAATCAAAATAAAGAGAGAAAAATAAAAATTTCAGTAAGGCTGTTCGATGTTGTCGAAGACAAAAAGGAAATTACCACCGAACAGCTAACGATTAAGAAGGTGGGCAAACAGGACCCAAAGCAACATTTCGAAGAAAAGTCGGCAACGTTATGCAAAATAATATCGGGCAGGCGTTTCTAGGAACATTTGCCCGCAACTTTCCAGCAAACTTTTGAAGCTACACTTTCCAGTAACATTTTCTAGCAACGCTTTGCAGCAACATTTCCTGGCAACTTTTAACAGCAACATTTCTTGGCAACATTTCTTGGCAACATTTTCTAGCAACATTTTCTGGCAACATTTTCTAGCAACATTTCTTAGCAACATTTTCTAGCAACATTTTCTAGCAACATTTCTTAGCAACATTTCTTAGCAACATTTTCTAGCAACATTTTCTAGCAACATTTCTTAGCAACATTTTCTAGCAACATTTTCTAGCAACATTTCTTAGCAACATTTTCTAGCAACATTTTCTGGCAACATTTTCTTATTGTTTTTGCAAACATCTGGAAAAAGAGTGAGATACTGAAAATAAAGAGGAACTTAAAAGAGGTATACGTCACCGAAGATTTTCCGAAAGAAGTACTAGAAAAGCGAAAAGAATTAAAGCCAAAACTTATAGAAGAACGTGCAAAAGGAAATTTTGCGTACATAAAATACGATCAATTGATAGTTAAAGAGGGAAATCAAAATAAAGAGAGAAAAATAAAAATTTCAGTAAGGCTGTTCGATGTTGTCGAAGACAAAAAGGAAATTACCACCGAACAGCTAACGATTAAGAAGGTGGGCAAACAGGACCCAAAGCAACATTTCGAAGAAAAGTCGGCAACGTTATGCAAAATAATATCGGGCAGGCGTTTCTAGGAACATTTGCCCGCAACTTTCCAGCAAACTTTTGAAGCTACACTTTCCAGTAACATTTTCTAGCAACGCTTTGCAGCAACATTTCCTGGCAACTTTTAACAGCAACATTTCTTGGCAACATTTCTTGGCAACATTTTCTAGCAACATTTTCTGGCAACATTTTCTAGCAACATTTCTTAGCAACATTTTCTAGCAACATTTTCTAGCAACATTTCTTAGCAACATTTCTTAGCAACATTTTCTAGCAACATTTTCTAGCAACATTTCTTAGCAACATTTTCTAGCAACATTTTCTAGCATCATTTTCTAGCAACATTTCTTAGCAACATTTTCTAGCAACATTTTCTGGCAACATTTTCTTATTGTTTTTGCAAACATCTGGAAAAAGAGTGAGATACTGAAAATAAAGAGGAACTTAAAAGAGGTATACGTCACCGAAGATTTTCCGAAAGAAGTACTAGAAAAGCGAAAAGAATTAAAGCCAAAACTTATAGAAGAACGTGCAAAAGGAAATTTTGCGTACATAAAATACGATCAATTGATAGTTAAAGAGGGAAATCAAAATAAAGAGAGAAAAATAAAAATTTCAGTAAGGCTGTTCGATGTTGTCGAAGACAAAAAGGAAATTACCACCGAACAGCTAACGATTAAGAAGGTGGGCAAACAGAACCCAAAGCAACATTTCGAAGAAAAGTCGGCAACGTTATGCAAAATAATATCGGGCAGGCGTTTCTAGGAACATTTGCCCGCAACTTTCCAGCAAACTTTTGAAGCTACACTTTCCAGTAACATTTTCTAGCAACGCTTTGCAGCAACATTTCCTGGCAACTTTTAACAGCAACATTTCTTGGCAACATTTCTTGGCAACATTTTCTAGCAACATTTTCTGGCAACATTTTCTAGCAACATTTCTTAGCAACATTTTCTAGCAACATTTTCTAGCAACATTTCTTAGCAACATTTCTTAGCAACATTTTCTAGCAACATTTTCTAGCAACATTTCTTAGCAACATTTTCTAGCAACATTTTCTAGCAACATTTTCTAGCAACATTTCTTAGCAACATTTTCTAGCAACATTTTCTGGCAACATTTTCTTATTGTTTTTGCAAACATCTGGAAAAAGAGTGAGATACTGAAAATAAAGAGGAACTTAAAAGAGGTATACGTCACCGAAGATTTTCCGAAAGAAGTACTAGAAAAGCGAAAAGAATTAAAGCCAAAACTTATAGAAGAACGTGCAAAAGGAAATTTTGCGTACATAAAATACGATCAATTGATAGTTAAAGAGGGAAATCAAAATAAAGAGAGAAAAATAAAAATTTCAGTAAGGCTGTTCGATGTTGTCGAAGACAAAAAGGAAATTACCACCGAACAGCTAACGATTAAGAAGGTGGGCAAACAGGACCCAAAGCAACATTTCGAAGAAAAGTCGGCAACGTTATGCAAAATAATATCGGGCAGGCGTTTCTAGGAACATTTGCCCGCAACTTTCCAGCAAACTTTTGAAGCTACACTTTCCAGTAACATTTTCTAGCAACGCTTTGCAGCAACATTTCCTGGCAACTTTTAACAGCAACATTTCTTGGCAACATTTCTTGGCAACATTTTCTAGCAACATTTTCTGGCAACATTTTCTAGCAACATTTCTTAGCAACATTTACTAGCAACATTTTCTAGCAACATTTCTTAGCAACATTTCTTAGCAACATTTTCTAGCAACATTTTCTAGCAACATTTCTTAGCAACATTTTCTAGCAACATTTTCTAGCAACATTTTCTAGCAACATTTCTTAGCAACATTTTCTAGCAACATTTTCTGGCAACATTTTCTTATTGTTTTTGCAAACATCTGGAAAAAGAGTGAGATACTGAAAATAAAGAGGAACTTAAAAGAGGTATACGTCACCGAAGATTTTCCGAAAGAAGTACTAGAAAAGCGAAAAGAATTAAAGCCAAAACTTATAGAAGAACGTGCAAAAGGAAATTTTGCGTACATAAAATACGATCAATTGATAGTTAAAGAGGGAAATCAAAATAAAGAGAGAAAAATAAAAATTTCAGTAAGGCTGTTCGATGTTGTCGAAGACAAAAAGGAAATTACCACCGAACAGCTAACGATTAAGAAGGTGGGCAAACAGGACCCAAAGCAACATTTCGAAGAAAAGTCGGCAACGTTATGCAAAATAATATCGGGCAGGCGTTTCTAGGAACATTTGCCCGCAACTTTCCAGCAAACTTTTGAAGCTACACTTTCCAGTAACATTTTCTAGCAACGCTTTGCAGCAACATTTCCTGGCAACTTTTAACAGCAACATTTCTTGGCAACATTTCTTGGCAACATTTTCTAGCAACATTTTCTGGCAACATTTTCTAGCAACATTTCTTAGCAACATTTTCTAGCAACATTTTCTAGCAACATTTCTTAGCAACATTTCTTAGCAACATTTTCTAGCAACATTTTCTAG